>CM019148.1:233120110-233319600 GCA_009733165.1 Naja naja | reverse complement strand
TAAAAACAACTACTGACATGAAGCCTAATTGTATATTCTTTCTTGATAACAACTCTTGAAAATGTTCCATAATTCATGTTGGTTTTCGTTTCTGTTCAGTGATATGGAATAATTTACCTTAGAACTGGTCCAGACTTCAGTGGCCTCCTCAAACAGTTTTTGACTGGGTGCAATAACATATTCCTCAATTATTCTTTTTTTTTTTTTTTTTTTTAGAAAAGTTTATTTACAGTTTTAACAAAGACACAACAACATACAAACATACAGTCACACGAACGTAAATACATCACACATTTTCATTTCTTTTTTAGTTGCAGATCAGAAATGAATTTTCCCATGTGGTATTACAATCATATATAATCATAAATATTTCTTCTAATAATATTCGCTGGTTTGAGCTCTTTTAGAATTTTCTTATCTCATTTTTCAAATTCTTACATCACCTATTTTCTACTATCTCCTGCTTTCTATAAATTTATATTTCAAATAGCACTCTATTTTCCAACATTCCATTCCCTTCTTTTTTATGTTCCATCCAGTTGTACCACGCTTCCCATATCTTATAGTAATCTGAATCTTCTTTTCCATTTATTTGAGAGTTAATCTCTCCATTTCAACACATTCATACATTTTGTTTATTACTGCTTGTATAGACGGAATTGAAGATTCTTTCCATTTTTATGCTTAAACAACGAGCCGCTGTTAGGAGATGTGCAATCAGGTATTTGTCTTTGGAGGAAGCTTTTTCTTTATCATTCCAAGTAGAAACATTTCTGGTTTCCACTCCAGCTCACAGTTCATCACATCTTCAATCCAGTTTTTGATTCCTGTCCAATATTTTTAATTTTGGGGCATGTCCACCACACATGGTAGTAGTTCCCATTTTATCCTGACACTTCCAACAATTTGGGTTTGCCTGGGGAAATATTTTTGCTAGTCTAGCCGGGGCCAAGTGCCACCTATACATCATTTTGTATTGATTTTCTTTGTACGCCACTGACTTTGTATATTTTAAATTTTCTTCCCAAATCTCTTCCCAATCATTTAGATCCAATTTGTATCCTATATTTTGCTCCCAGGCTACCATTGATCCTTTTACTAGTTGTCCTGCTCTTTCCTGTTCTAATAATAATTTATATAATTTGGATATTAACTTTTCTTCTGGTCCCAAGAATAGTTTATCCAGATTTGTATTCTTTGTTTTTCTATCCCATATTCCTTTATGTCTTTGTTATATCTTGTTTTAATTTGTAAGTAAACCCAACTATCTATTGATATGCCTTGTGTTTCCAAGTCCTGTTTTGTTTTAATTTTCCATCTGTATCCAATATCTGATATATTTAAGTTTTTATTAAATCCATTGTATTTGGATTAAAGGTTGCCTCCATTGTTGAGAACCACCTTGGTATTTTTATATAATTTTTCTTTCTTATTTCAGCCCAGTTTTAATCAATGAGTTACGATATATATGTTTCATATTTTTTGTCTTTTGTCCTGTGGTTCCATAGGAGTGCATGCCATCCTATTGTAAGTCAGCCCCTCTAATGTTAGCATTCTTATTTTCTAGCCTTACCCATTCTTTTATCCATAACAAAATCGCCTTTGTAGTAAATTTCCCAATCTGGCAATCCCAATCCTCCTCTACTTTTATCATCTTGGAGATATTTTCTCTTTATCCTTGCCCTTTTTCCCATCCAAATAAACTTCATTGTCATTTTATTCAACTCAATAAAAAACTTTTTATTTGTTAATATTGGGATTGTCTGAAATAGAAACAAGACTTTGGGAAGTATATTCATTTTGATTGTTGCAATCCTCCCAAAGGGATATTTGCAATTTGCTCCAGATTTCCAGATCCTTTTTAATTTGTTCTAAAATTTTATATAATTATCTTCCCATAGCATTATTGTTTTGCCCTTATCCAAATTCCTAGTATCTTATTTTGTTTACTATTTGTAACCCCATAATTTCTTCAAGCTTCTTTTGTTTGGAATTTATTATATTTTTGACTAGTAATTTAGTTTTTCCCTATTTACCTTTAAACCTGCTAGTTCCCCAAATTCATTTATTTTTTCATTATCGGGCCTGTCTCTAAAGGTTCTTCTATTATAAATACCATGTCGCTCTAATGCTTGCGTTTTGTATTCTTGATTCTTAATTTTCGCTCCTTTTATATTTCCATTTCCCTAATTCTAATTAATAGTGTTTCTAATACTGTAATAAACAATAGTGGTGATAAGGGGCAGCCTTGTCTGACCCCTTTCTCTATTTTGAACATTTTGGTGGTCTCCATTTACTAATATGTTTGCCTTTTGGGTATCATATATTATGCTTATCATTCCTTCAAAATTATGTCCAAACTTCATTTTATTAAATTGCTGTTTCATGAAATCCCAATTCAAATTATCGAATGCCTTCTGTGCATCTAAAAAATTAGGGCCATTTGGTTGCTCGGGTGACTTTCGTAGTATTCTAATATATTTATTATTGTTCTTATATTATGTCTAATTTGTCTTCTCGGCAAAATCCATTTTGATCTGTGCTAATTTTCCACTAATAATTCCTTTTAATCTTTGTGCCATAATTGTCATAAAATTTTATAGTCCGTATTTAAAAGCGATATTGGTCTATAATTTTAATTTGGTTACTATTTGTCTCTTCTTTAGGTATAAGCATTATGTATGCCTCCTTCCAAGTGTTGGGAATTTTGGCTTTACCCAGTGCTTCGTTACAAACTTCTAAAATGTATTATTTAGTATGTCCCCTATCTTTTATAGAATTCACTTGGGTATCCATCTGGGCCTGGTGTTTTATTATTTTTTTGTTTCTGAATTGCTTTTTTTAATTCATCCATTGTTATTTCTTTGTTTAGCACCTCTCTTTCTTCATCAGTAAGTTTCTGTATATTTCCTTCCCTAAATATTGTTTTATTTTAGACACTTCTACATTTTCTTGTTTATATAATTCCTCAAAGTAATTTCTTGCAATTTCTTTCTTTTTTTCCAAATCAGCCTCAAGGTCCCCATTTTCGTTCTCTAAGTATTGTATCGTTCTTTTCTGTTCCTCTTTTCAATTTATATGCTAACCATCTCCCCGGTTTGTTTGCATATTCAAAGTAGTTTTGTTTTGTGTATTGTAACTTTCTAAAGTTCCTCTTGTTCAAGTATATTAAGTTCATGTTTTTTTTGTATTAGTGCATCTTTAATTTGCTCACTGTCTAGATTTCTTATTTGTTTGTTCTCTAATTTTCCAATTTCTTTTATTAATTCATCTTGTTTCTTCCATCTTTCCTTATTTCTATTTGACAAATATGCGATTGATATTCCCCTGATATAAGCTTTTATCGTATCCCATATGTTTTGTAAGGATGTATCCTCTTTTTTATTAAAATTATAGAAGTTTGTTAATTCCTCTCTAATTTTTTGCAAATATTTTTCTTCTTTCAAGATCTGAGAGTTTAATGACCATCTTCGTCCTTTCCTTCCTCCTTCTTTCCAAGTTAAAGACATTGGGTTATGATCAGCCCATATATTTGTTAGAATTTTTGTGTCAAAGATTTCTTTATTTAATTCACTATTTATCCAAATCATATCTATTCTAGACCAGGATTTGTGTGGGCTGGAGTGGAAAGTATACTGTGTAGTTTGTGGATTCCTTTTTCTCCATATATCTTCCAATCCTAATTCCTCTACCATTTCAAAAAATATTTTTGGCAAGGTATTTCGTTTTTGGTATTGTTTACATTCCGATTCGTAATCTTGCCTATTATCAGTTATTGCATTGTAGTCCCCATCAGACAAATCCTCGGTTGCCAATTTCTATCAATTTTCATATAAGTTTTTATAAAATTCTTTTGATTCTTATTTGGTGCATAAATTCCAACGGCTAAAGTTTTCTTGTTGTGTATCTCTATTTCCACCATTAATATTCTTCCATCTGTATCATTGTATATCAATTTTGCATTAAGATCCTCTTTTATATATAGTACCACTCTTTTCTTTCCACTGCTAAAGCCGTAAATGTTTTTCCCAGTTTTCTATTCTCTAAATATTTTTTGTCCTGTTCTTTTTATGTGGACTTCTTGAAGACATATTATGTCCATTTTTGTCTTTCCAATCTATCAAATATTTTTTCCTTTTATTTGGACTATTTAGTCCATTGATGTTCATTGATATTAATTTTATTCCCCTTCCCATTTGGTCGCTTCCTTTCTAACTTTATTACGTTTTACCTGCTGTTTGACTCTAGTCTTCACTCCTGTCTCTTCTCTCCTTCCTTCTTCACAAACCAATAATTCTCTGTCCCCCTCCTTCCCCTCTTTTCTCCCTTCTCCTCTCGCATGAACTCTTAGATCTTCATGGCTTGCATTTCTCGACTCTTCTCTACTGCTCAATTCCTCCTCTAATCCTCCTGTTTGTTCATAGAATCTTTGAGCCTTAGCTAGATTGTCAATTCTGGTTCTTCTGCCTTCCCATGTTACTAGAATTCCTTCTGGATCGTTCCACCTGAATAGAATGTTTTTTATTTAAATGATTTGTGAGGAATCTGTATTCCTTTCTTTGGTCTCTCACTCTCCTTGGAATTTGCTTCAGTACTATGACTTGTCTACCATTGTGATTTATTGTCTCTTCTCTAGTCAATCTATAAATTATCTCTCTGACTCTTTTTCTAGAATCTGACATGAACCTCCGTGGGAGTCCATGTCTTCTAGCATAGCTTGTATAGACTCTATATGCCTCATCAATCTCTAATATCATCTGGTCACTTTCTTTTTGCAGAATAGTTGCTAACAATTCTGCCACTACAGAGTCAAGTTTTCCCCTCTTTCCTCCTGTATATTCTGGAACCTTAAATAGTATGAGGCTCTGTCCATTTCTAAATATGTCAGGGCCTCGTTGTTTCCTTATATTGGTCTTTAATTTTATGTTCCATAGCTTCCACCTTTTTCCCTGTTTGGTCTGTTTGTTTCATAATTGTTATAATTTTCTCCTCATTTGTCCTTGTTGTCTCCTGCAACTGTCCTATTTTCCCCTC
Source organism: Naja naja (assembly GCA_009733165.1). Lineage (NCBI taxonomy): Eukaryota > Metazoa > Chordata > Lepidosauria > Squamata > Elapidae > Naja > Naja naja. Next base: position 233,314,566 of record CM019148.1, on the reverse strand, counting down.
CAAGGTTTTTAATTCATTTTCATCTCTCCCAGTTCACTTTTAACTCTGCTCTCATCTCTTCTCTTTCTTTCTTACTTTCCACGTGGTTATTCATCATTGTTTCTTGCATCGTTAACATCATGCTTTGTAATGTCTGTAGTGTGTTTTGTATCGTTTGGGAGGGAGTCTGAGTATTAGATTTCTCGGGGCCAGCATCCCTTCTATTGTTTTTGGGAGGAAGTCACCGTGGGTGTGGATGGGGTTGCAGTTGTCACTCCCTTTTTGCTGTGAATAGTCTGATGGAGAAGATCATATCTGACTGTGATTATTGCTAGTGCAGTATTATATAAAGAGAGATCTCTATGCAGAATTACAGGTATTGTTAGATAGTGATTTGCCTATTATTATAACATAAGAAGTTGCACAGACCTAAGCGGCAACCTTTCAAAAAGGGAACCTAAAATCCCTGCTTGTTCATCCAAGGCAAATATAGATTAGTTAGTTGTTTACAAACTTTAAAAAATCTCTGTAGGATTAAAATAAAAACAACTACTGACATGAAGCCTAATTGTATATTCTTTCTTGATAACAACTCTTGAAAATGTTCCATAATTCATGTTGGCTTTTTCGTTCTGTTCAGTGATATGGAATAATTTTACCTTAGAACTGGTCCAGACTTCAGTGGCCTCCTCAAACAGTTTTTGACTGGTAATAACATATCCTCAATTATTCTTTGTGAGTTTCTGGTCATCCACTTCTGCAAAAGGATAGAAGTTTGTACAAGTTGGCTCACTGTCCCTGACACAGGCATAAAACCCTTGGATATGATTGAGGACTTTGGCATTGCACAAGCAATACTGAAATAAATGTCAACCAATTGTTTATGCAGACAAGAGGGAAGGAGTAGGAATTATAGTGTTTTATGCTTCAGGAAAGAAAAATGTTCTGGTCCTGCATTTATTTATTTATTTGATTTAGAGATACTCAACTCATTTGTAGAGTGACTCTTTTCTTATTGATCTTGAAAAAACCACAAAACTCCCAAACCCTATTCTTGTTTTAAAATTGGCATCTCTTATGGCATGTTGGGCTGCAGGTAGAACCAACCAGTCAGTCCTGAAGGAAATCAACCCTGGCTGCTGGTTGGAAGGACAGAAACTGAAGCTGAAGCTCAAATACTTTGGCCACCAAATGAGAAGAGAGGACTTTTTGGAAAAGACCCTGATGTTGGGAAAGACTGAAGGCAAAAGGAGAAGGAGATAGAAGAGGATGAGATGGTTTGACAGTGTGATTGACACAATGAAGATGAATGTAAGCAAACTCTGGAAGACAGTAGAGCCTGGAATGCTGTGGTCCATGTGGTCACAAGGGGTTGGTCACAACTTAGTGACTGAATAACAACAACAACATGGTATGTGGGAATGACCTTGGGAAACATGGAAAAGCCACAGCCAGCAGAATGATTGCATATATCCCTTGTGCTGAGGCAGCTTTGCCTGCAGTAAAAAAATGTGGATGTACCACATATCTCAGAAGGGATCCTTCCTGGTTTCTTAAATTATAAATACAATGGGGGGAAATGTACTTTCACACTTGCAAGATTGGCATCAGCCTTTCAAGACAGGAATCACATCCAGATGAATTAATTCACTCTAAGGTTGCCAGAATTTTGCAAGTCTGAAACTACATTTCTGTAGGTTTTCTGAGGAGCTCCGGGGGATGAATCAGTGGAGAAGATGCCTAGAGAGCAGGTGGAGGACTAGCCATTCTGAATTTGACCGTATCCAGTTACGAGCCTATATTAGGACTTACCTGGAAGCGATTAGAGTGGCGAGGCATGCTTACTTCTCCGCTCTGATTGTGTCTGCCGATGATCGGCCTGTGGCCCTGTTCAGGGTCACCCGCTCCCTCCTTCAATTGGGGGAGGGGGGATCCTTTGCAGGGCAGAGCAGAGGAATTTAGTTTACATCTGGCGAATAAGGTCGCTTGGATTCGGGTCGGCTTGGACTTAGACTGGCTGGGGTCTGATGATGGAGTGACGGCGGATCTGGTTGATTCTACCTGGGTTGAGTTTGAATCGGTCTCCCTGGATGAAGTGGACAGGATCATGTGGAGGTTGTCCTCCACCACGTGTTTATAGGACCCGTGTCCTTCCTGGTTGGTTTATGCCTCCAGGGAGGTTACACGCGGCTGGCTCCAAGCAGTTGTCAATGCCTCCTTGAGTGAGGGAGTCTTTCCTGCTACTTTGAAAGAGGCGGTGGTGAGGCCCCCCTCAAGAAGCCTGCCTTGGACCTGGCTGTTTTGGACAACTATTGTCCAGTCTCTAACCTTCGCTTTTTAGCGAAGGTTGTTGAGAGATGGTGGTGCAGCAACTTCCCTTGTTCCTGGAGGAAGCTGATTATTTAGACCTGTATCAATCGGGCTTCAGGTCCGGACACAGCATGGAGACAGCATTGGTCACGCTGATGGATGATCTCTGGAGGGCTCGGACAGGGGTTTTTCCTCTGTCCTAGTCCTATTAGACCTCTCAGAGGCTTTCGATACCATCAACCATGGTATCCTTCTGCGGCGGCTTCAGGGGTTGAGGGTGGGGGGCACCATCCTGCGGTGGTTCTCCTACCTCTCAGGCCATTCGCAGTCGGTGTTAGCAGGAGAGCAGAGGTCGATCCCAAGGCCCCTCACTTGTGGGGTGCCCCAGGGGTCCGTTCTCTCGCCTCTCCTGTTTAATATCTACATGAAACCACTGGATGAGATCATCCAAGGTTTTGGGGTGAGGTATCATCAATATGCTGATGATACCCAGCTTTATATCTCCACCCCAGACCATATCAGTGATGCTCTCTCTGTGCCACATATCTCAGAAGGGATCCTTCCTGGTTTCTTAAATTATAAATACAATGGGGAGAAATGTACTTGGAGGCAGTATGGGTCTGGAGGATGGGGTCTGGATGGGGAGAAATAGGCTCCAGCTCAACCCGACCAAGACTGAGTGGCTGTTCTTACTGGCATCTCGGTTTTCAGGGATGTACCATCTTTGGTCATGGGGAGAGTTTTTGCCCCGTGGATAGGGCGAGAATCTGGGCATCCTCCTGGATTCACAGCTCAGTTTGAAGGAACAAGTGGGGGCTGTGGCCAGGGGGGCTTTTGCCCAGGTTCGGCTGGTTCTCCAGCTCCACCCTTATCTGAGCCGAGATGCCCTTCGAACGGTCACTCATGCGCTCGTCACTTCCAGAATCGACTACTGTAATTCTCTCTACATGGGGCTGCCCTTGAGGACTACCCGGAGGTTGCAGCTGCTGCAGAATGCGGCCGCGCGGGCTGTGATGGGAGTATCTCGATACTCCCATGTTACACCCCTCATGCGTGACCTGCATTGGTTGCCGGTTGCCTTCCGGGTTAGTTTCAAGGTGCTACTAACAACTTATAAAGCCCTAAATGGCTTGGGTCCAGGATACCTGCGGGAACGCCTCCTGCCAGCATCACATTCCGATCGCTCTGTTCGCTCCCACAGGAGGGGCCTCCTTGGGATACCGTCAGTCAGGCACTGTTGGCTGGCGGTCCCCAGGCTAGGGTCTTCTCCGTAGGAGCGCCCACCCTTTGGAATCAGCTCCCCGTGTATCTCAGTTTGGCCCCTGATCTCCGTTCTTTCCCCCGGGACCTGAAGACCTGGTTGTTTCAACAGGCCGGCCTGGAATGACCTGGGTGGGTTTTTTTTAACTGTTTCTTTTAATGCTTATTCTGACTTGCTATGTTTAATCTGCTTTTATTGTAAATTTTGTGCTGTTTTAATGTTCGCCGCCCTGAGTCCTTAGGGAGAAGGGCGGCATACAAGTTGAATAAATTATTATTATTATTATTACATTTCATCTTTACCAGTTTTACAGCCCAAGAAACTAAGGAGAGATTTGGCACATCAACATTTCTGCTGTTGGCTAGCTGCCTCTTATCTGACCATTCATCTGGCTGTTGCTCCTACCTATCTCAAGAGTAATCTTGCATGTCATTATAGCATCAGTCTTCTTTGATCACTTCCAGTGAATAGGTTTAATTGATGAGTATTAAATTTGTATGCATCATCAGGTTAATCTGATTTAAGCCTGAGTCAAGCTCCATAAAAGGAATGAAACATGTCAAGGGGGTCCTAGCTTTTACTTGCATTACAACCAATGTCTTCTCAGTTGCCAAGGAGCCAGTTTGGCCTAGTGGTTAAGGCACCAGGCTAGAAAGCAGGAGACCATGAGTTCACCATGACCACTTTAGCCATGAAAGCCAGCTGGGTGACTTTGGGCCAGTCAACTTGTCATCCCAATTCACCTTACAGGATGATTGTTGTGGGGAAAATAGGAGGAAGGTGTGTTAGATATCTTTGCTGCCTTGAGTTATTTGTAAAAATAGTAGACACAAATAAATAAAATTGAAGTTGAATATTAAGCATGAAGATGGATATTCTAAATTTCAAATAATTTTGTTTGACATCCTACTTCTCAGAACGTTGACCCAGCTTATGAATTTACTAGCCTATGTTGCTTAGTTCAGTGGGTCACAATGACATTCATATTTGCATTTAAGAGCTGCTAAGATCCTACTGGTATGGTCTTTAATTATTATTAATTATTAGCTCTTTAATAAGAGGCCTTGGTGGTGCAGGCTGTTAATAGCCTAGCACTTAGTTCCAGCTGCCTGTAATTATTGCAGGCTCAAATCCCACCAGGCTCAAGGTTGACTCAGCCTTCCATCCTCTCGGGGTAGGTAAACTGAGGACCCAAGATTGTTGGGGGCAATAAGCTGACTTTGTAAAAATGCCGCTTAGTAATAAGCAGGCATATACAATGGAAGGAAGGCTATTGCTGAGCACATAGGGTTGTATCCCAAAAATTGTAAGCTGCCCTGAGTCTCCGGAGAAGGGCGGGATATAAATATGAATAAAAAAATAAAAAAAATAAAAATAAAGACCTAACAGACAATTTGAATTCCAATTTTGTTCTCACAATCGACTACTTCCTATAAATCTGGCAACTAAACTCTTCCCTGATCACACTTCTAGTTAATAGTGTGCAATTTTTCTCCTCTTTTGGACCCATGATATCTTGCTGGTCTTTTCATATTGGTTTGGTTTCAGTAGGTCTGAATCTTGCCTGAAGCTCCTATTGAAAATGGACCTGTAACGTGTATGATGTTAAATGAATTTATTGGCCAGCTGCAGGAGATGTATCTCTGCAATCACTTCCTAGTGATTTCTATAGCTTTCTAGGAAGACTATAGTTTATCTGAAATAAATTCCTTGCTAATCAGTAAGTAGCCTTCCCCTCAACTTTTCTTCCTTCAAACTGCCATTTGATTTGAGGTTCCCCCATGTGGTATTTATTTATTTATTTATTTATTTTTTAGACTTGTATGCTGCCCCATCTCTGAAGACTTGGAGCGGCTCACAATTAAAACCAACCACAACAATAAATTATTTAAAAGAATATTAAACAGTCGCAAGTCCAATTATACTAAAAAAACCCAGTTTGCATTATAAAATTTAACACCCCCCCCAGGAGGTCAGCACAGCCCAGCCTGTTCAAATAGCCAAGTTTTCAGGTCATGACGGAAGGTGCGAAGGTCAGGGGCCAGGCGGAGTCCCAGGGGTAGTTGATTCCACAGGGCGGGAACCGCCACAGAGTACGCCCGTCCCCGGGGTGCCGCTAACAGGCATTGACTCACCGACGGCACCCCGAGAAGCCCCTGTCTGTGTGCTCATACAGGGCGGTTGGTACTCAATAGCGGCAGGAGACGCTCCCATAAATATCCCGGACCCATGCCTTGTAGGACTTTGAATGTTAGTACTAAAACCTTGAATCTCACCCAGAGGGCAACCGGCAGCCAATGCAGGTCACGCAGGAGGGGTGTAACATGGGAGTATCGGGAAACCCCCATCACCACCCGTGCAGCCGCATTCTGCACCAGCTGCAATCTCCGGATGGTATTCAAGGGCAGTCCTAAATAGAGAGCGTTGCAGTAGTCGAGTTGGGAGGTAACAATTGCATGGGTGACTGTGCGCAGGGCATCTCGGTCCAGAAATGGGTGCAGCTGGCAGACCAGCTGGACCTGAGCAAAGGCCCCCCCTGGCCACAGCTCCCACCGTTCCTCCAACTTGAGCCGTGAATCCAGGAGGACCCCCCAGGTTCTGAGCCCTATCCACAGGGGCAAGACCTCTCCCCCTATGACCAACGATGGAATCTCCTGACTGGATCGAGATGCCGGTATGCACAGCCACTCAGTCTTGGCAGGGTTGAGTCGAAGCATGTTTCCATCCATCCAGGTCCGTACCGCATCCAAACAACAGGATATCATGGAGAGGGCATCACTGACGTGGTTTGGGGTGGAGATGTACAGCTGGGTATCATCAGCATGATAGATTAAGAGGAGAAAAATCAGATATAAATATCATTGCATTTTGTATTCTAATATCTTTTGATTACTAATAAGTTTGGCTCCTGACTTATGTGAGCTGCAGATGAATCCTGAAAAAATCATGAGTTTTCAAGAAGTGTCCTGTCAATTGCTTCCTTTTAATCTAATCTCAATTAGGCTGTAAGTGAAGGCTAAAATTGCTATGTATTTTAATAAGCCATAAGACAGTACACATTTCAGTGAAAGGCACTGGTATGAATTTTCTGAGGCTGATGGCCATGTTCAGAAAAATAATAGCTTTTCACTTTCCTTAGCAACTGAAGGTTGACTCTTCCATCAATTGCAAAAAAAAAGCTTTGAAGGGAAGCAAAGAAGTGGCTTCACATTATTGCTGCTAATGTCATTGTTGTCATTTTTATCTTGGAAAGCTACAACTATAGTTTACACTCTGCGTCCAAATTTAATGTCAAAGCTACTGGTTTATTTCACTTTTTTTTTCTATACGATGCTAAGATCTACAGATTATTTCTTTTAAAAAAATCCAATGTTGAAATGATTGGAAAAGGGCATTTTGAATCTCTATAGGACAAGATATCAACACTTCTTATTAAGATTGTGCAATTTGACGAGAGGCAAAGCTGTTATTGTAGCCACTTCACGTGGATTTAATTCCTGGTGGCCACTTGAATTGCTTCTGCAGGCTGAAGATGTCAGGAAAGGTGCACTTAGTACTGTGCCATTTGTGTGTGGGGATGTTCGTGTGTGGTGCTGCTTATTTTTCTGAAGAGTCCTCAAGAGGTTTTGCTCAGTTAGCATAATTATTCTTCAGGAGGATATTTTCTTAAGAAGCCTATATTGTCCTCTTTACCTGGCTCAGTGAGGACAACTGTTCTGTAGTGTGTGAGCTGGCTACTGAAGGGAGTGCAGCAATTCAATTTAGCCCAAGCTGATAGCAAAAAATTTTGCCATCCAGTGTAATCAATCCTTTCCAATTGTCCCCACCTTCAAAATGACTATGTGATGTCATGTGTAAGTTATTCCCCACAAAATGAACCATGCTGGAACTAGTAGGTTTCAACTGATGGAACAATAAATGGAGTTTTTGGTGAAACCAAGAATCTCGACAATAAACCCAATCCTTTTCTACAATAGTGTAAGTAGTTAGTAGTTGGATTTCTTTCTTGCATTGCTGATCAAAGGCATTTTATACACACACACACGCATATGTATGTATTTTGTGTATGTGTGTGTAAAATGAAGGGTTAAAAACATGCTAAAGAAGGGAATAAATAAATATTGGATTTTAAATTTATCTGGGCTAAATTTAAAAAAATAGTGGGTTTTGGTTTTTTTGTGAGGAGATTTGTTTTACAGCTTAGACCAAAGTCCCAGGAAAGCTAACCTCTATAAACATACAGGTACTCCTTGACTTACGACCACATTTGAACCCAAAATTTACATTGCTAAGTCAGACAGTTGTTAAATGAGTTTTGCCCCGTTTTATGACCTTCCTTGCCACCGCTGTTAAGGGAATCACTGCAGTTGTTAAGTTAGTAGCACCGTTGTTAAATGAATCTGGCTTTCCCATTGACTTTGCTTGTCAGAAAGTCACAAAATATGATCACATGACCCCAAGACATAGCAACCATTATAAATATGAATCAATTGTCAAGTATCCTAATTTTGATCACATGACCAAGGGCATGCTGCAGTGGTCATAAGTGTGAAAAATGGTCATAAGTCACGTTTTTCAGTGCCGTTGTAACTTTGATCAGTCACTAAATGAACTGTTCAAGGACTACCTGTAACTTCTAATAATCCCTGTCTATTAATTCTATGTCTTGAGTTTTAGCTACAATCAACTACATTAAAGGTCAAATCCCATTTTATTCAATTATCCACTTTAGGACAGTCCTGTGCTTTTAACTTTTTAAAAGTTTTGCTTTTTGGCACTTTTGTACAGGATGGCTCTATAAGATTTTCAGTATAAGTGGAATAAGCTGGTTGCACGCTCAGTAGGCTTATTCTGGGTGAGGGCCACCTTTCCTTTTAATGATGTGCCATGAACTGTGATTGTTTTTAAAAAAATAGGCATGAGCATAACAATCAAAATTGATCTGATTCAATTCAGTTTGTATTTAATGCAATATTTTTCTGCCACATTCAAAATTATACTTCAGCAGCAAGATTAGAGGCAGATTCTACTCTGCCTAAAGTCACATAAAATGATGTGGCTATACAAATAGAATGAATGAATGAATGAATGGCCTAAAAATCTGCTGTTAAGATTATAGAGGGCTACCATTTGTATACAATGTTTCCTAGGACTGAGAAAATTCCAGGAAAGTGTTCAATTCTATAAAACTGACCCAATTTAGATCTTTAGATATTGTCCTTATCGTTACTGAAAATAAACAGTTTCTTTCCAATGATCAATGATCCTCAAAAGTCTGAATACTGTAGCTGACATATAACAAAAAATGATCCCATCATTCCTAAAAAACAGCAACAGCAAAATATGAGTTGGCAACAAAGGTTCCTGAGTGAATAGTGGGTTCTGCTTTCACTAACCAATTTCACATTAATGTACTTAATGATAATAATGCTATTTTCATGTGCTTCATCTCTTACATCTCCTTAATGGAAAGCTGAATTTTGATTATTTAACTATTTTTATATCATGGAACTGTTGTATTCTTAAAGAATGACCACCACTAGGGAATAAAATAACATTCAAAGTCTAACCCTAACTGTAACCTGAATAGGTGTGTATTTCCTTCCAGTTTTAAAATAGAAATTTTGATTAATATTAGTGACTTTGTCCAGTGATGATATTGATATTCTCTGATATCATTCTTCATATTGCTTCCTTCTTTTTTTGACTGAAGCTCTAATGCAGGGATGTCAAACTCACGTCATGGCAGTGTCACGTGATGTATCAGGACTTTTTTCCCCTTCGCTAAACCAGGCATGGGCGTGGCCAGCCCGTGACACATCCGACCCGCAGGCCAGGAGTTTGATAGCCCTGCTCTAATGAGTCACAAGGAAGGTGGCATATCTATCCATGTCTTTATGTAAAAGAATAAGCACTCAAGAGTAAGCCTAGAAATGGTTATGAGATACTATAAAACAACTATAAAAACTTTCATTCTCTCTTTATGGCATGTATGACATTTATGAGAATCCCTTTTCCTGTAAAAAACCTGTGACATTTTGAGGAAACTGCTATGAATGTAGCAATCAAGTTTTATTAATCTTTTTAATGCTGTAATAATAATCAATAGTGCATTGTTTCTGAGCATTTAACTCTTTAGTTGAGCAAAACAAGAACATTTTCTTCAGCATTGTGACAGCTTGCTTCAGTCATCTGAAATATCTCACTTCTGTTTCAGTCTGTTCCACTTCCTGAAAGCTGTTCCTAGATTCTTTGTGGCTTATATTTGTAATGTTAACAATAAAATAATAATCAGGAATGAACAGGACCAAAATTTAATATTATTTGTTGTCTCATTTTCTTTTGCCATATTTGTGTCATCCGCATATAGGTAGTCCTTGACTTATGACCACAATTGAGCCTAAAATTTCTGTTGCTAAGCAAGACAGTTGTTAAATGAGTTTTATCTCATTTTACAATCTTTCTTTTCACCATTGTTATAAGTGAATCACTACAGTTGTTAAGTTGCTAGCATGTCTCAGCTGTTCTTCTGGATTTATTGCGATGAAAAGACCACTCACACTGGACAAACGGTGAGCTTTTTATTTTCCATGCCAAAACATCGGGTAACAACAAAGCAAAATAGTTTAAAGTCAGCTCTGGCTTCATCTGCAGCCAGAGCTGTATTTATACATTTACCACATTATCCAATTACTTAACTGATGCAGCCATCATCCGGCTGCTAATGTTTTACCACCATCCGGAATAATCATTAACGCATTTATAAATCATATACCATCAAATATACAGGCTATCACTCATTCAACTAACACCATTACCATTAGTAATACTGCCACCAGTACCACCCACTAACCATAACACCCAACGATTCCTCCACGGACGTATTGCTTCTTTCAGCAAGCCACATTCCGCTGTAGTCATCCTTAGGCATCTGACATCATCAACCCGCGTCCACCTGTAATCGCCATCCTGCGCTATGGGGGAAAATGCTAGCTAGGTCTCTTGGCCATGGAGGGGATCAGTCCAGGCACTGTGGGACCACGATACACGATCTCATGCCAGTTCCACAGGAGGCTTAAGACCGCAGAATGGTAGTATTACAGACTTGGCTGTCGTGGCTCCACGAAAACCACTTTGGAGTCGTGACAACATGGTTAAGTGAATCTGGCTTCCCTATTGACTGCTGGTCAGAAAGTCACAAAAGGTGATCACATGGCCCTTGGACATCGCAATTGTCATAAGTATGAGTTGGTTGCCAAGCATCTGAATTTTGATCATATGACTATGGGGATGCTGCAATGGCTGTAAATGAAAAATGGTCATAAGTCACTTCAGTGCTGTCGTAACTTTGATCAGTCACTAAACAAATTGTAAATTGAGGACTACCTCTATACTGCAAGTTCACAAGAACAAGGGAAAATATATACCGATTTAATAGTAAAATTGTGCTTTTAAAAAGGCAAGGCACTTTATCTCTCTAGAAATTGAAAGAAAAAAAGGACAAGTACAAAAAATGGAAAGAGGGACATACAACTAAGGCAGAATATCATCAGATAGCCAGAATCTGCAAAGATGAAGTTCAGGAAAGCAAAGGTTTAAAACGAACAAAGACTTGCAACAAAAGTCAAAGATAATAAAAAAAAGTTTCTTCCAACATATAAATACAGAGCTGGCAGCAGAGTCAGACAGTAGTGAGGAGATTGGGGAGGAACCTGGGCCAGTCTTGGTGGCCGATGAGGGCTCTGTATCGGAGGCAGAGATGGGGCCAGGGCAGGCTGGCAGTCATTAGCTGCCTTCAGACTCAGACAGCAGTGAGGTGGGGTAGTTTCTGGAATTGGTTCCCAGCCTGTGTATGCGCAGGGCTATCAGAAGACAAGAACAATTGAGAAAGCAGGGTCGACTCAGGAGTAATGCCACACCTTGGAGATGATTGGCCCTTTCCCATAGGACATAAAAGAGGAGCGAACGGGACGTGGGTTTTTGTAGGAAGCAATTAGTTCGTCTGATCAATTCAAGCTTTGAAAAGTTCTCTTTGACTCTGTCAAGTTTGGCCTTTCCCTGCATTTGGCAATACGTTCTCTGGCAGCATTCCAAGTGCATTAAGATAATTTCCCTGAAAGACTGTGAAGCCTTGCAGGCTGTGAATGAACGTAATTCACAGCTGTGGAAATAAAAGAGGTTTTGCTGGAAGTAAGATTCTGTTTTATGCTTTCTAAGGAAGCCTAGATCAGAACATGTAATTTCTTTTAAGAAATTACTTCCCTCTAATTTTAAAGAATGGAGGCAAGTAGAACAGTCATTTTGACCTTTTTTGTGCATAAGCAGCATGTTTTATGCTGCATTATTTTTTAAAATTATATAAGCATAATTCAGGAATGATAGTGAATATTGCCAACATAGCTATCATAATGCTAAAATAGCTTTATTCCTGTAGAAGGTACAATAGATGGTTTAGAAGAAGACCAGACTTTACCTTGTTTGGAAAATAGATAGAGACTGTTAAGTTTGTATGAAGAGACAGACGCGGAGTGCTTCAAGCTCTTTGTTTATTAGCGACTACAGCTCAGAACGAACCCACTTTGGCTGGGCTGGGGCTGCTACTTATAGCCAGCAGCCGCAGTTGCCAGCCAATCAGAGTGCAGGGTTTTCCCACATTTTTTAAACCAATCATTTTTTACATTTTACAAGAACAGTTCAAACTAAACCAATGACTTTAAACCTGCATACATAACAGAGACCACAAAGATTCAAATAGGAGCTGATTATAATGGACAGATCTGAAAACTGAAATCTGGAAACTATCTGGAAAGTTGCAGACATAGAGTGGCTAAGGGAAAAAAAAGAGGTTTCCACCTTCCAACATTTTGTTGCAGTTGCTAATTTGCTAATTGGAGCTGACCAGTAAAGAATATGGAAGATGGAAATTGAAGAGAGTCAGATACCGTCACACGTGGTGCAAAACTTTCTAATAATATCTAGCATAATATCTAACATGGTAAAGCCTCTCTTAAATTTAATCAAACTCTTGGTGATCATAAGGACACACCCATGCCTAATAGGTTTTAGGTTTCTTTGTTTGGCAATAAATACAGAAGAAGCTTGCATTGTCTTCTACAGGAGATTTTTCTCAGCTTCCCAGTCTAACCTACACCCCTAGAATGTTCTGATATCGTTGCATGCAATACTAACCTAGTCAGCCCTGCTTAGGGTTTTTCAAGAATAGATGAGGTAAGCTAGAAGTTGTTACCTTTGAGTTCAAACTTCTAAATGCTGTTTTCGATCAGGTACATTCAGTTCATTTAAACACATTGATCAGCTCTAAGTGGAAGGATAATGAATATAAAGGGGGAGGCAACGGATTCTCCATTAATTTTGTATCTAAAATCAATAACAAAACCTAGCAACTTGAAAGGTAGTCGGTATGATTATACTAGATCAGTATCAAACTGAGGAGTTTGAATCCTGGAGTCATCCAATTTTTCATGCAAGGTTGCTTAATAATTTTAATGTATTTTAAAAAGTTTCAAAAACCCGCATCTTCTTATCTCTGTGAACAGGTTTTTTTTTTCCTTTTCCTTTCATGCCACATATTGCACGGACTTTTGTTCATCTATTATCTTTCATTTAATTCTCTGAATCTTGACTTCCAGGAATAGTATTTTGAAAACTTGGAATATAAATTTCCTGGAAGAGAAAAATACACAGCTAAATAAATATTAGTAAGGTGATTTGTTCTATCATATGTTTTGCGAGTGACAAAAGATGGCTCTGAGATCTGTATAGCCTTAAGAATTACATCCCAAAATACAATATATTGTCCTAGTTGCTGAAACCAGAAATTCCTTTCCCAAGAGTGACAAAGCATTGGTGGTGCAGGCTGTTAATAGCCTAGCACTTAGCTCCAGCTGCCTGTAATTATTGCAGGCTCGAATCCCACCAGGCTCAAGGTTGACTCAGCCTTCCATCCTCTCAGGGTAGGAAAAGTGAGGACCCAAGATTGTTGGGGGCAATAAGCTGACTTTGTAAAAATGCCACTTAGTAATAAGCAGGCATATACAATGGAAGGAAGGCTATTGCTGAGCACATTGGGTTGTATCCCAAAAACTGTAAGCCGCCCTGAGTCTCTGGAGAAGGGCGGCATATAAATATGAATAAAAATAAAAAAATAAAAAAAAAATTAAACTAATGTTGAAAGTGAAGGAGCATCTCCTTGACGGACAGCAAAGTTCCAGACTGCAAGTTGGAAAATTCCTCCTACTTCCTCCCACTTCTCTAACTGTTCTGCAAAACTTTTTGCTGTCTCTCAGGCTTCCTTTTCATAGTCTATGGATGTTTCGTCCTAGTTATCCTTAAGGATTATTAAAAGAGGAGCTTACCAAATATTGTCATCCATTGATGAACAATCATCACTGCTTATCAATCAAAACAATTCCAGCCAATGGACAAGTACAAAGAGAAGTCAGGGAAGGGAACTGATTGATGTGTTTTAGGGTGCTTTAGCCAGTTTGCTTTGCTAATCCCAGTTGCGCTGCCTGACAGATCTGACGGATAAATAGAGTCAGCAAGAGGATATGAGTTTGTACATACTGGATTTCTCAGAGACAGAAATACATGGCATTTGGATTATCAGGTATTTGACATAATGTAGAAAACAGATGAACAAGCAGCATATCGATCCTTGGGTATGTGTAACAGCAGCAAAAAAGCCTTATTTTGTATTACTTGTGATAATCTGAACTTTTTGCACTCTGCTTTTGTGGTTACAGTAATCCTCCCTTTTCTTCTGCTTCATTTGGCTTGAGGTGTTTCTTATTTATACTTTGATTTTAACTGGTCGATGCTCTTGGAAATCCTTGCTGAAATTCCTTGTATGAAAACTGCCTGGAACAATGAAGAGAAAATCATCCAGAAATAAAAGTATATTCCTCCGAAGAGAAGATTCAGAACAAATGCCCCAACACTACATATCTGCATAGCATGTACTACTATCATGTTTATGTGTTCCTTTTTTCATGGTTAATTTTGGGCTCAGGATGACACCATTCAAAAAAACAGGCTTTCTATCAATTGTTCCTTTGCTTCTGAATTCTGATTTAGTACCCATCCAGTTGTGCCTTTAAATGGTTTATAATCCATCACCAAATAACACAAGCCAACTAAGTAGCCTAAGAAGAAAAAACAGAAGTAATTTAGTTGCAAAGTAAGAGCCACTATGTAGAACAGGTAAACACCATGAACATCAACTAACATTCAGAAGACAAAATGAAAACCCCATCATCTCATAACATATGGACAGACTCAACTAGAGGTGGTATTCAGCCGGTTCTGACCAGTTCTGGCATACCGCTATCAAAAATTTTGACTAGTTCGGAGAAACAGCAAATACCACCTCTGGCTGGCCCTGACCACCCGCCCCCACTCTTACCTCTTCTGCTATATTCTGTTATTAGCTCAGCTGATTCACATGGCAGAGCCAATTGCCATGCCTCAGCTGAACCAAAAACAGCACAGCTCACCTTCGCTAGATAAAGAAGACGGTCTCTGAGCCCTTTTGCACACCCAGGAGCTCTCCAAACTGGTAGGACATTCTTTTGAAACCCACCACTGTATTCAACCCTTGTTTTCTATTGGGAAGCTGTGACCTCCTAAATCAATCCAAATCTAAAAATACTAGAGTGTCAGGTAATAAAACTTCAGTAAGCAAAGATCCAAGCTGAGAGCACTGAGAACTCCATAATTCAACCCTGAGCTACAAAGATTCTCTTCCATTGGATCTCATCCTGCAAATAAAGAAATGAAGATATTGTATTTTCTACAGTCTTTCCTTTGTGGGAATTTGTTGGTGTTCTTTCATTAAAATAAAGCAGTTTGTCTGGTGACTGCCATTTTACACCCCCCATGCACTGTTTATGTGTTCCTTTTTTCACAGTTCAGGATGACACCATTCAAAAAAAAAAAGCTGGTTTTCTATCAATTGTCCCCTTGCTTCTGAATTCTGATTTGGTACCTATTCACTAAAAACTAACCTAAAATAATTATTGGAAAGTGTGAATGTTGGAAAAACTTATTCCCCTTTAGCGGAATAGTCCTCCTAGATCAGTAGTTCCCAAAGTGGGTGGTACCACCCCTGGGGGGTGGTGGGATGCCTTGGGGGGGGGTGCTAAGAGGCAAGGGGGCTGGCAGGGAGGCACTAAGAGGTGGCAGGGGGGTGTTCGAGGCGCTGGCCCCGCAGGCTCACTGACAGCTGGTCACGCAACCCATTGACTGTTTCATCGCTCCGTAGATGGTGCCTCGAATGCGGAACCCGAGCGCAGCGAGCCTTGCCAAGCCTGGGGGGGGGAGAGCTGGGAGGTGGCGGAAAGGGGGCACCTTAGCTTGCAGGCTGCCCTCCGGTGGAAGCGGCGGAGGTGTGCCAGAAGGCCTGAAAGCAAAACCCTCCCAAGGCACGCAGTGGAAGGGGTGGGTGGTCCAGCATTAGGGCCCCCTTCCCCAGAGAACAAGGGAGCACACAGCGCCCACCCGGCCTCCACCTCTCCAGCCAGCCGGGCTTGTGCGCAGGATGCGGGTGAGTGTAGCTGCGGCTTTCCAAGGTGCGTGGCTCAGTTCAGTTCGGCTCTACATGCTGGCCCAGACCTAGAACCTAGCCTCCCTCTGCAGCCCGGTTCTTCCGACTGATCCCTGCGTTTGCTTGCTTGCTCGCTTACTTTCCAAGTGATCGTTCCCTCTGCCTCCGCTGTTCTGGGCTGCTTCCACACGCCTTCCTTCTCCAGGGTGGAGCGTAAAGATGGGTGGAGCGCTTCCCCGAAGTTGGGAGTCTCTGAGCGTGTGTAGAGCACCTCCCCTTGCTTAGCCTGATGGAAGTGGACCTTGGGTCGAAGCAAAGAGGTTGAAGTCGGCCGATCGCTGCCCCAGGGAGGTTGGCATTGCAAAATTGGATGCCAAAGAAAGAACTGGGGCAGGGGTCTGGAGAAGGGGCAGAGGGGCAGCTGCATTAAGGAGCAGGAAGATGTTAGCCATAGTTTATTGACTAAGCCGGAATCAAACAGCATGCTAAACTCTAACCAGAATGGCTGCTTTGATATATTTAGCCCGTGTTTCTCAACCTTGGCAACTTGTGTGGACTTCAATTCCCACTCTGGCTTTGCTCTACTTTCCCAAAGTGCTGCCGCTGTTGTATTCTGTCCATCCATCCATCCATCCATCCATCCATCCATCCATCCATCCATCCAAAAGGTCTGCCTGTCTGTCTGCCTGCCTGCCTGTCTTTCTGTCTACTTACCTACCTACCTATCTACCAATGTAGATCTATCTATCCATCCATCCATCCATCCATCCATCCATCCATCCATCCAAAAGGTCTGCCTGCCTGCCTGCCTGCCCGCCCGCCCACCCACCCACCCATCTATCTACCTACCTACCTACCAATCTACCTACCTACCTACCTACCTGTCTCTCTCTGTCTCTGTCTCTCTTGCTATCTATCCAGCCATCCATCCATGTTTGAAGCGCCACCCGCAGGCACATTGGGAAAGTAGAGCAAAGGGAGGGAGGGGGGGAGAGAGAGAGAGAGAGAGAGAGAGAGAGACCTGATGCATCAGATTGAAATGAGGCCTAGTTTAGACTGAGGCCCTTTTCCACACTGAAACATCTTTGACTTCTATTAAAGGTTTTGTGGACAAAACATGGTCAAGATTATCAGGAAGCTCTCACATTTTGTTGAGGCTTTAAACAGGATCCATTGGACCAGACCTCCACCCTAAAAATTACTTTCCCCCAATGTATTACAGCGCCAATTCTGAAGAAGGCAAAACCAAAATGTACTGGTAAATTACAAGGAGAACACACACACACACACACACACACACACACACACACTCCCTTCTAACCCTGCTGGAGCAGGTGATTGGACCAGAATAGATATCTTATTATCTTTCTCCTCCCTCCCTCCCTCCCTCCTTCTTTATTTCTTTTTCTTTCTGACTCTTCCACCACCCCCTTTCTTTGTCCCTTTTTCTTTCTTTCCCTTTTCTCTTTCTTTTCTTCTCTCTTTCTGTCTCTCTCTCTCTTCTCTCTCTCCCTTTCCCTCTCTCAGGCTCACCCCATTGACTTGACTTGCTTGGGCAGGTCCCTCCAGTGCAGTGGGCTCAATGGGGTGGACCTACGGGGCCAGCAGTGGCGGCATGTTTGAAAAGTAGAGCAAAGCCAGAGGTCAGTATTTTTTGCTGCAAAGAATCACAAAAGCTTCTGGGCTGTGCACAAGAAGGGACACACATGTCAATGCAATTCAGCAACATAAAATAAAGAGATACAAATAAAACAAATCAACAAGAATCGGCAAAACATCTCTGATTAGATTTTATTCACTACTAGAATCTAATCAGAGATGCTTTGCCGATTCTAGTCCAATGACCTGCTCCAGCAAGGTTAGAAGGGTTAGAAGGGAGTGTGTGTGTATGTGTGTGCATAGCTGTCAAAACTCCCAAAACAGGTCAAGTATCTCTGGGGAGGCCAGTCATAAATTAGAACACTTGCTAAACAACCGGCCATTAAGTGAGGACCACTTATTTGCCAGTCACCTGGCCACGCCCACCCAGTCACATGACCACCAAACCACACCTACCCAGTCATGTGACCAGCAAGCCATGCCCAGTCAGCAAGCCACACCCACCCAGCCACGTGACCATCAAGCCACGCCCACCCAGCCAATGACCGGCAAGCCACACCCTCAAATTAGGCCACGCCCACAGAAATTTGAATCCCACCCCTGGGTGGGGGGCACCAAGGATGAGTTTGTAGCATCAAGGGGGCGGTGGACTGAAAAAGTTTGGGAACCACTGTCCTAGCTGATGACTGTACTTGATTTTTTTAGTATGTTCAAGGTAGCTAAGAGGTCTTCTCAAGCTTTCTTTATTTGTGGACTCCTTGGTAATCTCTGAGTTGGTTTGCTTTCTTGCAAAAATTTCATTACCTGACTAGACACCATTTTCAGAAACGTATCCAAGCTCAGAGAGCATCAAGGACTCCACAGTTCAATTCTGTGCTATATATATTCTCCTTCTTTATTTCTGTTTAAAATGTGTAATGTCCTTGCAACATTGAGGCATTATTCACAGAGAGGCTTCTGCAATATTTCCTGGAATAATCACATTAGTTAGAAATGCTCTTTGTCAAAAGCCTTATGCCCCCATCATTGCATGGATATTTAAATAAATGAATGAATGAATAGAGAGAAAAAGCATTCTCAGGAAATTTGTACGTGAAGGGTTATTTTAAAATAAGTGACGAGATCCAATAGTCATCATACATTTTACAAAAAGCAAATGGAACTCTTTGGTTCCCATTCTTCTTTCCTGTAGAAGATGGACATTAAGCAACACCTGTCCTTGGCATATTCATTCTGTACAAAGAAAGGAGCCTGAACAACAAATTCATGCAAAGGACTGATGGTAGATAACATCTATCTTATAATTTTTTTTAATTTATATTGCACTAACTAAAAGACCACGGAGAATTCTTCTTGTATTATGATAGGAGATGAGATAAAGAATCATAAGAATAGCAACAAAAACATTGCAGATGATACCACCGTACTGGGTCTTATTACAGGAGGAGACAAATTAGCATACAGGGAAGAAGTCCAGAAGTTATCCACATGGTGCTCAGAAAACAACTTGCATCTAAACACCAGCAAGACAAGGAGATGGTGTTAGACTTCTTGAAGCAGAGAGAGGAACCTGCCCCATTCTACATCAAGGGGAGCTGTGTGGAGAGGATCTCCTTTTTCAAATTTCTGGGGCTCCACCTTAGCCAAGATCTCACCTGGAAAAATAACACAATCCAGGTGGTTAGGAAAGCTCAACAGAGACTCCATTTCCTTAGAGTCTTGCAGAAAAATCAGGTGGAACAACAACTGATGACTTCCTTTTACCAGTCTACGATAGCAAGCATCCTTATATATTGTGTTATAGTATGGTATGCTGGCTTGACCGCCACAGACAGAAAGGCATTACAGAGGGTGATGAGCACAGCACAAAAAAATTATGGGCTGTCCCCTGACACCACTGGATGAAATCATCAGGACCTGCTGCCTCAGCAGAGTGAGGAAAATCCTCAGGGATGATTCATACCCTGGTCAGCACTTATATACTCTCCTACCATCAGGCAGAAGCATAGCCAACCAAATGAACAGGCTGAAAAATAGTTTTTATCCGTGGGCTGTCAGACTTCTGAACACAACACAATTAGGTTTAATATGATAGACTTGCAGGGCCAGTGCAATGTGCAACATGTTCATACCGGTGTAATATAATGTTTTTTTTCTGGGGAGCTGCACCAAGGGACGCTCATTCAATTTCATTGTATACATGATGTGCATTAACAACAAAGGTTTGGTTTGGTTTGATTTATTTGATTTGATTTGCACCCAAAGATGCAAATTGGAAGTGTGGAGAAGAAATCACATAATAAGTCTATTGACTTCCATTCTATTCCATGCAATGTAATTTATGCCATTCTCTTATAACTTGCTTAATAGAGTCAAATTCACTGGCTCAGCCATAAATAACCCAAAGTGTTTTTACTTTCTAAAAAAACTTTTACTTAACTTTGTTCATTTCTCACTTTAAGAATGTAGTATATCTTATGCAAAAAGACATACAGTATGTGATTTTGGCTAGCTAGAAATTAATGAAGTAATAGATTCAGAAATTAATGGCAATTGAAAAAAATTCAATTGCCATGCCTAAATGCACTTTAAAGATGAGCTCCAAAGTCAAAGACTCTTATTTACATATCTTAATTATATTTTTAAAAGGTGGAGATAATCTTGAATCAAGTGCAAATCCTACTCCATATACAGACCAGGCTAGGTAATTTTTTTGGGAAGCATTCCATATTGGTTTGCCATCATCTTCCATAAAGTTTATTTTTCTAACTTCCAAGTCTGGATTTTTTTTGTCTGCCTTTATCAGTCAGACCTAACTTTCCTTAACTTTCAAGGCCAGATGTAGCCAGCAAGATTAAGGCACCAGCCTTAGGCATAAAGCTAGCTGGATGATTTGTGGTTAGTCACTGCCTCTTAACTGTAGGAAGAAGGCAAGGGCAAACCACTTGCAAAACTTCAAAACAAAATAAAACCCAAACCCTGCAGGGACTTGTCCAGATAGCTTTCAGAAGTCAATATTGACTTGATGGCACCCCCTCCCACCCAACAGAAAACCACATTAAAGACAAGAAAAAAAGAAAAATATTTTTGAAATGCATATTCAATGTGTCTGTTTCTGAGATATCAAGACTAAAATGGGTGCGCTGATTGAAGAGGCGGGACAGTAGGTTGCAGGAAACTCTTTATTTTAAGATCCAGAAAAGAAAAACGGTGAGCCACAATAGGCGCCGGCTTTTATAGCCAACGCTGTCCAACACCTCAGCTACTGATGGCGCTTTATTTCTCCTGCCAGTGGCTGAACCAATGAGTGGAGTCTGACATCAGCCTCCACTCACGTATACAAAGTACATGTATATTTATGAGGTGTCATGCATATTTAACAAAGACCGTGAGTATTTTGCAACCTGACCTCACCTAATATGATAAAATTTCATCAGAAGACTATATTGAAATAAATGTTAACCATTCAGATTCAACAAACCAGGCTTTAAGAAGAGTCATGGAAATTGAGAGAAGCATCAAGGGAAGTGTGCAACTACTGCAGCCTGACCCTCATAAGTTCAATTTTATCTGTCTTCTAAGTTGTCTTAGATCCCAGAGGCCATAACCCAATTTCTTAAACCATACATATGGGAAATGTTAGAGTTCTTACCACTGCACATCTATTCAAGGTGCTTGTGTTAAATGGAATCTCAGTTAACTGGGTCTTCTCTCAAGAGGAATCCTTGCTCTGCTTTTAAGTCACTGACATCTTTCAATGACTGCAAGTATAGGCCCAATGGAATTCTTCACTTCAACAGACTTGATGTACTAACTCTATCTGTTAAAATGTGTGTGTTTGTGTGTGTGTTTGTGTGTGTGTGTGTGTGTGTGTGGTGCTTGCTGGCTAATTGGTTTATTTATGGAAAACAAAATCTTTCTTCCTCCTCTCCCCTTTTTTTTTTTTGCTGCTGTAATTACCTTTTGAACTGCTTTTTGATATAGTTTTCTTTTGAAGACCAAATCTGGGGCTTAATATTGCTTCATTTTTTCTGCACTTCACATGCAGGTCTATTTTTAATTCTCTCCCTCTGCCATTTTTTTCTCCTGCCCTGCAGAAGCTGTTTATCATGAGCCTACTGATTCACTGAGCATCTTTCCACTGACAAATAAATCTTTTATTTACAAAATTTAGCCCTGGAGTTTTTGTTTACAGGCATGCACAATGTATAAATCTAGCAACAAATTGAAAGAACAGTTATTCTGATTTTGCACTTGTGAAAATGGAGAAGCTCTTTTACAGCTTTATACGGGAGAAAGAAAGGCATAAAGCATGGAGTAAGGGGCCTATTTTAAATTATTTCCACTCTAGTGACTCATAACATCTTCATAGAATCACCCAGCCATTGTTGAGGTGATATAAAGCCTGTCTGTATTACAGTTATTTTAGCACAACGATGGTTGGATGGCTCTTGAATATGCTATAAATCGCTAGTACAAATATGACCTTATTCAGACATAATGATGTTAGATATGTGGCTACAAAAGTAAAAGAGGCAGCAAACACCATAATGGGAAAACAGAATATCTGAACCTGGGACAATCAGATGAAATTGAATGGTGGGAAATGTAGGACAAATAAAACAATGTGATTCTTCACTTGATGCATATCTGTATGATGGAATTCACTATCACATACCATAATTGTAGTAACCAAATCAGACTAGAGATACATTAAAGAAAAGTCTTGCTAAGAGTGCTTGCTCAGTACATCAGACACAATTTTTCAACTTATATTTTAGCTACAAATATATAGAAAAAGAAAATAACATACATACACATAAGAACATTCATATTCATATTCATTGGATCACATTTTCTTTGTGAAGTACTAAATTAAAGCCAACATTTGCATTTCAAACTATATAAATATGGCTAACAAATAACCCATTAGAGAAATGAGGGACAGATAGCAGGATAAAAGAAGGCACATCTTCACAGCCTATCTTGTAGACAATAACTAGTATAAACTATGAATAGACATCATTAGGGAATTGAAGTGATTAATAGACCATTTCTGAATATGATCTAGTGCTATCCAAGGTAAAGCAAATTTGGCCTAAGTCTCTGGAACTTTCAGCAAATTTTTCTTTCCCTTTTTAAAGGTTCTCATTCATATATATATATATGCGGGTCTTGACATGTTCAGGTCTTTTCCCGTGTAAGATTGAGAGTATCTTGGCGATGTTTCGATGAGGTCCCACTCACCATCTTCAGGCTGGTACTTTCGGCTTTGTGCTTGTGCGAGTGAAGCATGATCAGAGCTGCCGTCTCTCTATAAATACTGGTGGGGAGGTGTGGTGTGCTGGCTCTGTTGTAAGCGGGCTGGTTGGCTGTGTTGTTACTTCTTGATTGGTTGATGGAGTTGATGTTTGCAGATTGGTTGGCTTTTTCGTAAGAACCTGTGTGGCTGAAGTACTGGCTGTGTGTCTATCAGCCTTCTGTCTGATGATGGCAGATGAGATTCTGCCAAAACATCACTACAATTTTAAAAGCACAATTATAATGACGTGGGAAAATACCCGAACAAAGCTGAATACCATACATACATACATACTTACATACATACATACATATCCAAAAAGACATTTAATACTAGCAGAGGTAGAAAGAGGATGACATTAAAAAGTCAAAGACTTATTTCTGTATCTTTCAATCTGATAATGAATATGCCACAGTAAATTATATAAAATGGGTTTAGGATTTTGTTCACATATCCATCAGCAAGATAACTCTCTCAAAATAGAACAAAAGAACAACTTGATGTGATGAGAGAAGCTATCGAAAGATAGATTCTGAGAATTGGTGTGGAATTGCAGAGAAAAATAGTCCTTGTGTAGAATAGAATAGAGTAGAATAGAATAGAATAGAATAGAATAGAATAGAATAGAATTATTTATTGGCCAAGTATGATTGGACACACAAGGAATTTATCTCCAGTGCATAAGCTTTCAGTGTATTACACATACAACAAAATGATAAGTCATAGATCAAAAATCATAATTACAATCATTAACCATAAGATACAAAAGATGCAACACGAAGGTACAACAGTATACAACTGATATACTATATGCATACAGTCATATTGTTCGGTTATACAGAAGAAACTACATCCTATGGCCACAGTTAGTAAAAGAATTGGAAATAATTCAGAAATCATGTTGTGTCTGTTTTTGACTCCTTGTTTTTCTTCTTTGTTTCACAGTGCATTTGAGAGATATAGATGGAATATCTCAGAAGTGCTTTCAGTATTTTTACTGAGTATTTCTGTGATTGTGTCTAGGTCATCAACAGTGTAAACACAATCAAGTCTTTCATGACCAAATGTTGATAGATGAATAAATATTCAGGATGGCTAAAAATAGCTCACTGAGCAGGAATTCCACTGGGTCCTTATAATTCAGTCACATGTTTTCTCTCTTTCCAGTAATTTGGCAGGGTTCAACTCACCAGAAGGGACTTCTATGCAAATCTCATTCAATTTTGCCAAAATAATAATAAAAAAAATTGCATTAATGGTTTATTCTTCCATTTATTCAACAGCAACGACATTAGAGACTCCAAAAAATAAAGGCAAAGCAAGTCAAGTCTGCCTCAGTTGATATGGAGAAAATTAAAATTAAAACAAAAATAAATATATGTACACATAATTGAAAAGCCTGACTAAGAAGAAAAGAAACTAGCTAAGCAGAAAAATAACCCCAGATGTATTGTGGGACAAGGCAAATGGAGGCTAGGAAAAAAGGAAACACCACTCCTCAATATGTAAAGATGTTGCTAGTTCAATATTTCTTGTGAAAATATATGGTTGACATTAACCTATGCACAAGAATATATATTTAATACTTTTTGCTGATATCTGTAAAATGTAGCCATGTAAAGAATGAAAAATAATCTTATGACCTGGTGACATAAGGCTTTGTGGTTTACCTTATAAGAACCTCAGCAACCGAGGAACAGACATATATCAGCCAGCTTCCCATAAGAAAACTCAACGAGGAAGCCATCAGTAAGTCAGAAGCCTTTTTGACCGTTGGTAGGTAGCAATAGCAATAGCACTTAGACTTATATACTGCTTTAAAGCCCTCTCTAAGCAGTTTATAGAGTCAGCATATTGCCCTCAACAATTTGGGTCCTCATTTTACCCACCTCGAAAGTATGAAAGGCTGAGTCAATGGAAGGCTGAGTCAACCTTGAGCTTGGTGAGATTCGAACTGACAAATTACAGGCAGCCGGCAGTCAGCAGAAGTAGCGTGCAGTACTGCACTCTAACCACTGTACCACCATGGCTCAGGTAAAGAAATATCGGTGAAACAATGACTCAACTAGGCATGGGTCTAATTAATAATAAACATGTCCAAGAGCTACTCAGAAGCTTACAGCAATGAATGCAGATGGGAAATGGTGTCTCTTGCCTGTAAACTGAAACACATCCATGTGCTTTCTCATTTACCCCCAAATATAAAGAGCAAACATACTGCTGGGGAGTATTGATTGAGCACCTAGCATAGATGATGGGAGTGAGGCTCTGATGTCCCCTTAGGCTTTCACATTATTTCCTTATGTTTTCTTGAAATGCAAATGAAAGACATTAATCAGTCGCCAAGAATTTTTTCGACAGGTCCTGCGTTTTCAACTTCTTGAAAAGGAAATTCACAAAGGGAACAATTAGATGTACGTATACAGTGCAGACCATTTCTGAGTTTTTTGTGAAAATGCATTAAAAGGCCACTGGCATGGTTTCTGAATGAGGTGCAAAAGCCAATCAGGATCTGTAGTGGCCCCAGAAGGCTGAAAGTCACTGCAGGCATCTATTACCAAAATGTCTCTTTTTTGTCCTTGCTTTGCATCATATCTATGGCTTGTCACCCTCAGGAAATTTTCTGATTTTTCTCCAAGTGACGAAAATGGGAAAAGCAACACTTTATTTTCCAGTCAGGAGTTCTATACATTTTGCTAATTTTCATTGAATTATTTTACACTATTCAGGAAGTATCTATCAAGGCAAATTGTGTAGAGATTATTTCTACTCTGTCAGTCCCTAGCATAGTCCCATGCCCCTTTACTTCATTTTCTCATTCTTCTATTATTCAGGAAACGTTCTCACATGCTCTCTTTTTTAATAATTTTGACTTCCACTGGCTGGGTTCATCTATCCTACTAAGCCATAGTTAGCTTCTGGCTTAATATGATGAGTGAATTCAGGCATTGTAAACTAAATAGAACATCATAATTAATCATCTGCAACTATTTTATTGCTGGATTATTTTTCAGATATTCTTTTTATGTATTGTTATTTTGTAATTACATTTGGAAGCCATCCTAAAATATGTGTGGAAAGTAAAAGGGCATAAATATTGTAAATAAATACATAATTAATGTTCATTTTTCATATCACTCTGGCATTGTGTTTCAGAATCTTTTTTATGCTAAAGAATAATTGTCTTCTAGGTATCTCAAAAGTAAATAATGCATAATCATAATGTAATTAAAAGACTGTATACCATTTCTGGAATTCTTATTTGAATGTGAAATATATGGCTCTGGGTCTATACATTCATTTGATTTGTTTCTGCATGATCAATCTTTCTTTTGCAATTTTGTAATATTTGCAAATTTTATTGTTTCCTTTTATTTAGAGTAAAAGGATTTTTAACAACTATTAAAATAAAGTTAAGGTAAAATAAAAAACACTCATTATATCTCTTAGTTACAGGATGATTATTTATTATTTACATCTGAGACATCTAGGAAACAAATATTCTTAATTAATTAGTTCTTTGCTCAGAGCCCCTTTCTCTGTCACAATCCATGAAATTAAACCTGGTGTAAATATATTAAGTATAGCAGCATTGAATAGTATCTGATCTGTATTAAAAAAAATTAAAAATCATAAACCTTGCTTATGGTTTGATAAAAAAATATAAAGAAACTTGATTTATGATAGCAGTTTTGCGGAAAAATAATAAAAAGAGTGAAAGAGAAGTAAGTTTTTTGGTAAATATTTGTAATTTCCAGTGAAGGAAAAATTTAAAAAGGTATTTAAATTACCTTTGCTTCGGTCGTCTCCCTGGTGCTTCAAGTTATGATTGCTCAATGTGGGCATTGATCAACCATAACTGGAAAAGCTGAGATTTTAGTTGTTGAGTAAAGTAGTCATGTACTGCAGCACCTCACTTAACAACTGCTTGACTCAATAATTGAGATTCTAGGCCCAGTTATGGCTATAAGTGAAGGATTACACACACACACACACACACACACACACACACTTGTGGACTCATTCTATAGACTTTGGAGTTATGTAGAAACCATCCAGCAGCGACTGGAATACAAAAAAGAGAGATTTTTTTTATTAGAAAATATTTTAAAACTATATATCCCAAAACAAATATAAACCTCGAAAAAGCTACTATGTAAGCCTCAGGGAAACAGCTTGTACTTTACTGAGAAATAACACAATGAAAGCACATTAGTGGGAAATGACAATGAAGGGGAAAATAAGAATCATTGAACAGTATTCAGTGGGGAAATAGCCTTTAAAACAGTGAATCCAGCTGAGGTAATAAAGAAAACACAATAAATATTCCTAAACAACTCCAATGGAGGGGAAGAAACAGGTGAAGGGAAATGGCAGTGAAGGGGAGAGCAGCAGGCAATGAGGAAAGAACATACTGCAAGCAGCACTGGAACAATAAACAGGAAATAAACCCTGGCTATTAGCAATGGACAGAGTGCACTATACCACTTTCAAGGAACAGAGAAAGTCTGATATGTGCTTTCTACAGGCCCCTCCTTTGCTTTAGAGAGAAAGAGGGAGTTTGCAGACATGAAAGAAGTGAGAGCCTCCTGTAATCTCTCCCCCAACTTCTGTCTTTTCCAACATATGAAAAGCTATAGGCTTTTTTCTTGTCTAACCCAAAAGTGAGATTTTAGTGATAAGAGCTACAGGAGAGGGACATTTTGCTCAGTTCAAATACCCACTGATGGCAGCCCATATCAATGGACCATGCCTTCATATATTCTGTTCAATTGAATTTAATTGAACAAATTAAAGAGCCTATGCCAACTAGAATTATTTGGAAGAACATTAAGTTTAGAGATCCCTCTGATAATGGTGACAGGAGTCCTCAATCATTTCTCTGTTTTCATTATTTTTTTTCACCACATGGTTTAGTGTGATCCAAACTTGTCTTTCTGTATTGGAAACGCTGTGCATTTGCCCTTGTGACTTCTGGCCAATATCATCCAACATGCCTTCCAGATAGAAGCCAGTATTCCAACTACATTTCTTTGTTCCATAATGAGCAAATGTTCCTTTGGCAAAAGTACTATGTATCAGAACATCAAGAAACCTGGTGGTTGGATGGTGAAACTGCCAGAAATACTGTCCAAGACTGTATCTTGATCAACCATTGTTTTCAGGATTAGGGTCTCTGTGATTTAGAGGAAACAGCCATTGATGCAATGAGATGCTGGCCAGGGGGAGGTTTTTTTGTGGTGTCTGTCAATACCACCTCATGATTTTTAGGAGTACATACCTTTTTGAAACCTGAGTGCCAGGCACAATCAACCAAATCCACACATATAGAGTTGAAGTTAAATATTTTATTGTATTCTGCCTATAATACAGGAATCTCTCTGGTATGCTTTAGGGAACAGATAAAGTTCCATGGAGCTAAGAGGAGGGTGGTGTGAGCCCTGGATCTTGTAGGCACTCTTTTCCCATTTGTTCTTTAGTCTTAAATATGTAACAGTGCACTTTTCTCAATTTGTTGATTCTCAAGCATACTTGCCCTTTTTTATGGATTTTTATGTGTTTATGTTCTGCAAATGGTTAAGATAAATTTTGTAGAGACAGCACTTGGATTTATTTTCTTACTTATTTCATCTAGTTATTTATTTCTTAAGATTGAAATAGCTATTTTATGTGCACAGAGTTGTCACGGCAGGAAGTCAGGCAATGAACAACTCAAAACTATGGTCAATGGATGGAGGGGATGCACTCTGAAAGTGTAATACATCTGGGTGCTTCTAGAAAGACTATATTTTTGTAGCTGGGAAAGCAGTACAATTCAGACATGAATTTCCAGGTTGGTAAGTCAGGGTTGATAAGGCAGAAAATAAATGTTATAATTTCACACTTCTACCTCTCTTCTGAGATTCTCTTTGTTTTCTGTTTACATTTTAATAGCCACCAGCCAGAGTCATATGAGGAACTATGCTGGCTCAGGGATATAACTAGTAACCTACTGGGTACCATAAATCATGCTACATGATGACTTGCATTGACTTTACTGATAGATAAGGTATTTTCACAGACTGTTGTTAAATTATTAGGAGCCAGAAAAATTGTAGATGTCCTGCTGATCAAACAGAGAATTATTACATCATCTAGCCAATATGGGTTAACTAATCAGGATAATAAACCAGAGGACCAACTGGGAATTCTGATTTGAATCAAATCAGAGTCACTATCCCAAAGGTAATACAATGCAAGGGAAGCTTATACAGATCTTAAGCTTATTCCTAACTTCTTAGATCAACAGTTTAGGAATCTGAAAAATTATATATGAATTAGGCCTTGATATGCTCATTACAGTGTACATAGAGTCCTGGATTCATTTTATCTGGTTGTTATGTGATGTGCTACAAAATTATATTGTCCATTATATTGTCTGGAGCTCCAAAGAGGTAATTATTACCATTAATTACCATTAATTATACCATTCAGGATTGTTGGTAAAAAGAAGGTAAACGTGCTGTTATTTACTTTCTCTCTGGGGAGAAATAAATATCATTGCACTCCTTTTTGAATTGAACTTTTCAGCTTGGTCTGTAGTGGTCAAGGCATCAGACTAGAAACCAGGAGAAGGTGAGTTCTAGTTTTGCCTTAGCCATGAAAACCAGCTGGGTACATTGCACCAATCACACTCTCTCTCAGTCCAATTCACCTCATAGGATTGTTTTTGTGGAGAAAATAGGAGGTGAAAGGTGTGTTGCATATGTTTGCCACCTTGAGTTATTTATATAAAATGGAGTCCATATTGAGCACTCTGCTGTTAAATCTTCTCCCAGATAGCATACATTGGAATAAACTAAAGATATGAGATAGAGGGAGGGAGGGAATTAAAAGATTTTTCCAAACCAATATGGAAGCATAACTAAGAGGAAGGAAAGATCTGGGGAGATAGATGGATAGGTTGTCATGCAAAGGAAAAGAGAGAGGAATGAGGCACACTATTTCCTGCTGTTTACTCAGCATGCCCCTTCAGAATTTTTCTTGTCTCAAGCCAGAATAATAAGGATGTTCCAAGTTTTGGTTGGGCCAAATTTAAGCTTCTGGAAATAGTGCACATGAATTTCCAAGTCACAATGTGTGTGCTCCATTTTGTGAGCACTCTTATTGCATAATTGTAATTCTTTAAAAAAAAATTAAGAATGACTGTTCAGTTTTGAGGCTCACCCTTTCCCAGATCCCAAAAAGAAAAAAAACATGGCACAATGGGGCTGAGCAAACAACCAAAGAAATCAACTAGGTTTTGAATGAAGTTAGCCACCGATACTAAAGAAGGAACTGTGTTCTAGGACTGCCCTTGCATACCATCCGGAGATTGCAGTTGGTGCAGAATGCAGCCGCGCGGGTGGTGATGGGAGTTACCCGGTTCTCCCATGTTACCCCCCTCCTGTGTGGCCTGCATTGGTTGCCGATTGCGCTCCGGGTGAGATTCAAGGTTTTAGTTTTGACATTCAAAGTCCTACACGACATGGATCCCCAATATCTGAGGGAGCGTCTTCTTCCAATAGCTAGTGCCGGCCGCCCTGTGCGGGCTCATAGGCAAGGACTCTCGGGTTCCATCGGCGAGTCAATGCCGGTTGGTACTTCCCGACGACGAGCCTTCTCTGTTGCAGCCCCGACCTCTGGAATCAACTGCCTCTGGAGCTCCGTCTGGCCCCTGATCTCCGCACCTTCCGCCGCGAATTAAAGACCTGGTTATTTGACCATCCTGGGCTGTGATCCTTCCTTGGGGGGGCGGGATGGGTTTTTAATGTATTTTATTGTTGTGTTTTATATTTGGGCTTGTCTGGTTTAATGTCTTTTTAAATATTTATTGTTCTGTGTTTTTAGTTGTGAGCCGCCCCGAGTCTTCGGAGATGGGGTGGCATACAAGTTCAAATATAAATAAATAAATAAATAAATAAATAAATAAATAAATAAATAAATAAATAGGAATGACTGCAAAACTGATGGATGGAATTCATTATGTAACTAAGAAAATAAAATGGAAAATGTAGTTCCATATTTTGGAAATACTTAGTCTTTGAACATTAGAGCAAAATGAGCAATATATGGTCTTTCTGATATTAATACCAACTGCATCAACTCTAAACATAGGAAGGGGTGAGGAGTGACAGTCATTGCAATCCAACATCTCCCTAAACCAGATGCAGGGTCCCACTTTGATATAATGGTTTAAGGTACCAGGCTAGAAACAGGAAGATCCTATGAGATTTTGTCCTGCTTAAGCACAAAAACATTTGGGTGACCTTGGGCGAATCACTGCCTCTCAGCCCTAGAAAAGAGACAATGCCAGATCACTTCTGAAATTTTGCTAAGAAACTGCAAGGACTTGTCCAGAAATTGCCAGGAGTCAACACTAAGTTGAATACACCCACACACATATGCACACAAACCTAGAGTCTCGATCTAGTATCGGTATCCCAAAATTAGCGGAATAGGTCTCAGGTGGTAACAGAATTGTTCAGAATAATAAAGACTGAAGTTGCAGAGGGCATTTGTGATACTTTTGACTATTATAGATTAAGAAGTTAGGGAGGAAGAACACTGTTAGAATGAATAGATTGAACAAGAAGCAAAGAATTAAATTTGCATGGATTAAAAAAAAACCTTACATATATGGGTATATTACTTGGCATGTGTTACGCAAAAAGGAAGTAATTTGATTTCACTTTTATAGATTGTACCAGAAAAAAGCTGAGAAAAACTCAGAACCACTGTGTATGAAGGATCTATTTCATGCTATAATTCAACTTCCATTTATCCAGAGGAGACCTCACCAAAGATCACAACCAAACCATATTATACTGATCATGTTTGTTCAATGTACTTGTGTTTTAAATAATTATCTTTATCCCTTCAATTTTATTTTGAGGACTCAAACAATATTGACATGTTCCAGAGTAGCGAGTGATGCATAGTTTGTTTGCACAAGGGATTCTATTTTTAACAGAATACTTAAAAGGGAAACATTATTACCCTGACCATCTTTATAGAGTGACCAAGTAAGCTATTCTGCATTAATAGCAGAAGCCCCACTTCTGCTTGCACCAAGCCTGGCTTTTAGTAAGAAAACAAATGATAACAAATAGATATAATTATTTTTTACACAAATACAATATTTTGTATATAACTATTGTATTTAAACTCTCTGCAATTTTATCCATCACTGAACAAGTTTGTATAATTTGTTCTTCTTCCAAATCACTTTGAGTTTTAATTAAATAATTACTCCAAAATTTGTATTTATTTTTCTTCCCAGAAGACATGCATTTATAATGCAGTTTTCCAGTGCTTTAGAACAAAACAAGGTACCTGATGCATAATTTTATTTTGCTCCAGTCATGAGTTTAGAACAAGTATAAATAAAGCCTGATTTTAGCATTTTTATTTGGTATCCACTTATAGTAAAGCACAGTGCAAAACATTTTTCATTATTTATTTTAAATATTTTGTAGTATTTTCCATATTAATTTTTTTTAAATGAATTCCCCCCCCCATCCTTTATTATTTTGATTTGTAAGATTTTGGCAAGAAATCCATGTTCTATATAAGGAAGTAGTCATGTTTTTCTTCACACTTGAGTCTTGCAAATAAATGAAAGTTGGCCTATAAGCCCAATAGGTCTATAGGCCATCTAGAGCAATTCTTCTCTTCCTGGATTTGCCTAATCTGAGAAAAAGAAATATACATGTCTTCAAAATATTTTAGTGGGACAATAACATCAGATAGACTAACCCAAAATTCTCCTCCAATGCTAAGTCATAAATAAGTGTGATTTAGACTACTTGTGTAACCCCAGACACTGTGGTGTGCCTATCATATTTTATAGCTTTTGTAAGGTGACCAACCATCCTCCTTTTGTAAGTTCTGTCCTCCCTCGAAAAGTGTCCTCCTACATGTCCTCCTTTTTGATATTTGAAGACTAATCTGTAAATCTCCGTATTTGATCGATGCTGAGACGATCCGTTGTGTGTGATGTGACATATTTGTATTTGACATGATGATTCGTCAAGGCTTGTACAGTGCGGCGAGACATGATTATGAGGCGCATGCGCTCCACACAGGAAAATTGTTTTGAGAGAGTGTGCCGCGCACAAGAGTGCACCGCGCACAAGAGTGCACCGTGCACAAGAGTGCGCCGCCCACAAGAGTGCGCCACCTGCAAGAGTGCACCGTGCGCAAGCGGCTTTGGTTTTTTTCTTCAATTTATTTGTGTCCTCCTTTTCATTGTAAAAAAAGTTGGTCACCTTAGCTTTTGACAATCTGAAAAGAGAACCAATTTTGTTTATCCAGTTAATCCATTAAAAAGATGTCTAAGGAGATTAGATATATTTAGCCTAATGCAGAGAAGGTTTAGGAGTGACATGATAGCTGTCTTCCAATACTTGAAAGGATCTCACAGGGAAGAGGGGGTCTATTTATTCTCCAAATCCAAAGCACTTGAGGGCAGCACAAGAAACAACTTCCCATAGCTACCTTTCTCTTCATAATCTTTCCATCTCTCAGAGTTTCCGGTGGGAGAGGAATTTGAGATCACATATGAAATTATGCATACACATATACACATATCACACACACAAATGCACATACTCTTCTGACCTGATAGGATAGTTGGTTAAGGAGAGGGGAAAGCATCATTTCTCCCTAAGAATCAGGTTCACTCTTATCTTTCTGGTCACATATATGGATGCTCTTACCATTCCCATATTATTTTATTTATTTATTTATTTATTAAATTTATATACTGACCACCTCACTATTCAAAGCGATTCTTTGTTATTTTCTTCTAAAATTATTGGTTATTTTCTGCTCTTATCTCATACCCCACCCCTGATGTCTCCTCTTTTCTCCATTTTTGTTGCTATATATGATATGGTATAGTATGGTAGGGTAGGGTAGGATAGGATAGGATAGGATAGGATAAGATAGGATAGGATAGGAGTGTAGTGTAATATAGTAGTATAGTAATATAGTATAGCATAGTATAGCATAGCATAACATACTATAGTATAACAGTATAGTATAATATAATAGTACTTGTGTACTTGCAAAATAACAGAGAAAATAATATCTATAATACCATCAAACATTCATATCTGTCCATCCCAGCATTGATAGGTAAACAAAAAATACCAGGTATAGTCTGAACACCTGGCTGACTGTGAATGAACCATAATGGTAACAGTGTGCAACCTGTAGAAGGGTGAAATAAGAAAAAAATAAATAAGCCACAATCTCTGAGTCAATATATACTGCTTTGAGGCAGGTGCTGTAATTATGATTGATCCTAACGCTCTCCTTGAAAAGCTACTAGAGTGGCTACCAGCATTTTCAGCACTTGAGCAGCAGTTCCACCATTTTTGTGGGTGGA
Source organism: Naja naja (assembly GCA_009733165.1). Taxonomy (NCBI): domain Eukaryota; kingdom Metazoa; phylum Chordata; class Lepidosauria; order Squamata; family Elapidae; genus Naja; species Naja naja. The sequence continues at coordinate 233,280,137 of CM019148.1, read as the reverse complement.
AACAAAATGGCAGCTGAAACAAAAAAAAATCTGGTGCCTTCCACTCAGACTTTGGACAATCATTCCCAAGTGAATGGTAAGACTGTGTTTGGAAGGGTGGGAAACATGGGTATATGTGAAGCATGGCAAGCAGCTCTGAAGGGTTGTGTTGAAGCCTTTGTTAAGCTTTACAGTGGGAAGAAGAGGAGATGGAGGCTCTGAAACACTTATTTTCAATCTTAATTGCAAATAGAAGCCAGGAAATGTGCTGCCACTGTGCAATTTCTTTTTACGCGCAGATGGAGTGTTCATCTCTATGGAAGATGAAATCTCCTTAAGTATGTATATCAACTGCCAGATCCCAGCCAAAATAATCTTATAATAAGACAGATTGTTTTTCCCTCATAAGTATGTAAATTTATGGTACTTGCAACCATGAGGAATGTTTGGTGTTTTGACAGTATATCGAACTATACATAGAAAGCAAGAAATTAGGAAAATAATCATTTGAGTGGTTTCAAGATTGATGAATTCTTTTAACACATTTATGAGTTCCTTTTAAAAATAGTATTTATGTCTGACATAAAAAGATCTATGTCCTTCTGCTTTCCATCATTTGTTTTCTTTCTTATAATTTAAACTTTTGAGGTATATATTGTATATTTAAATGGATCAAATATAACAACATTAACTCCTAAATTACAGAACTCGTATAATTAGGGCTTCAGTATAATATGCATCCTTATCACGCATCTATTTAATTGAACTACATATCTGCAAAATGAATAATAGTGAAGTGTACAGGAGTACACATAATAACATAAGAATATTAGCAATATCCTTGATAAGTGGAAATGTTAATCCTTTTCAAAACAACAATCCATGAAATGACCCAAAGTATAAAACAAAGAGTAATTTTTTTCAATAATACTAAATCTAGTTTAAAAAGCTGGTGTAAGTCAAAATACAATATACAACATTATGCGTAGCATAGATAACACGTCGACAGAGGTTTCTCTTCAATGTTATTGAAATTAAATTCAGGAAATGAAATATATCATTATATAATGCATAGTGAATTAATGAATTGGATTTCCTGCAAATTCTGTAAGGGCAACCAAATTAAATGGTTTCAGGAAAAAAAATCTGGGCAGATTCATGGAGGATCAGTAGCTGCTAACATGATTATCTTTTGAATCATAGATGCCTCATGCATGCTTTAAATACCAATTGCTGAGAATTGACAGTAGATGAAGGTTAATATCTTCCAGATTTGTGAGCTTCCCAGATGCATTCATTTGGCTTCTGTGCCTTATTAAATACTGGCCCAGATAGACTAGTAGAACAAGTTCTTGTTATGCCCTTAATAGTATACACCTTCAGTCTTGAGTCTTTTTGATTTAGCATCTAAACACCAATAATTGAATAATTTAATAGTAATTACAATTAGAATGATTTTTTTAAAAAACTATCTGAAACATGCTACAGAGAAATAAAGCCTTACTGAAAATAAATTAAATCATGTTAAGATGCTACCTGTTAAGTTTGCATGAAGAGTCAGACGCGAAGAGCTTCAGTGAAGACTTTATTTAGTGACTACAGCTAGAATGGACCCGACTTGGCTGGGCTACGGCTGCTTCTTATAGCCAGCAGCCGCAGTTGCCAGCCAATCAGAGTGCAGGGTTTTCCCCACACTATTTAAACCAATCCCATTTGACATTTTACAAGAACAGTTCAAAATAAACCAATAACATTTAAACCTACATACATAATACCCCTCCCCACTAGGTTCAGTCCATACCAAACCCCAACCTATCTAATGTATTCTTTTAAATAGGTGGGGCTCTTGCGTACGCTTAGACCTTCGTGGTTCAGAAGTTTTACATTCTCACCCAGTGAGAGAGGAAATGTGTCTGCTGACATTTCCCCATTGGGACTCCCTGTGAAAGAAGACCCTGTTTGACTGTTAGAATCTGGTCTCTCCTCCCAACCCATCTCCATCCCAATATCAGCTCCCAAGTCAGGTAGTGATGTACAATCTTCCACTTCTAAGGACGGATTTTGGCATTGTGACAGGTTTTGGGATGGTTCCTGTCGTAATGGCTCATTACACATGGGGTTGATTCTTGCTTGCTGATTTTCCTCCTCTTCCTCCCCTTCCCCCCTAGAATTGACATCAGGTGAGGGAACTAGAGAGAGACAAGGGCGATGTTCCTGGGAGAACCTGGACCTAAGTTGATCAATGTGCCTGCTCCAGAGGAGTCCATCCTCTGTTTGTACCCTGTAAAAACGAGGGCCTGTGATCTGAGTTATCTCAGCAGGAATCCACAAAGGTTCACCTATGAGGTTCTTAGCATAAACAGAGTCACCCACACTGAATGTACGAACTTTGGAAGTGGAATCCAGTGGTGCGTTGGGTGCATAAGTGGGATGAAGGCGGTCAAGGGAAGACCTAAGTTTCCTACTCATCAACAACTCTGCTGGGGATAAGTTATTTGATGGGCTAGGAGTGATGTGCTGAACACTAAGAAGTTTTTCAACCTTCTCAGTGATGTCCCCAGGACCCAGTTGCTGAAGCTTCTCTTTGGTAAAATGTACCATGCGTTCAGCCCGGCCGTTAGCCGAAGGATGCCCAGGGGCAGTAAGGGCATGTCTGATACCCTGTTGTGCTAGATAGGATTCAAAGAGGTTAAATGTAAATTGAGGGCCATTGTCAGAGACAAGAACATCAGGTAACCCGTGGGTTACAAACAGTTTTCTGAGCTACTTGATGACAGCATCAGTTGTGGTGGATGTCATGGGAAACACCTCTAGCCATTTGGAATATGCATCTACTATAATAAGGAAGGTGTGCCCTCTAGTAGGACCTGCAAAATCAATGTGAATCCTAGACCATGGGCCCCTAGGACATTCCCATTCCTGTGTGGGGGCGTGAGATGGTGCAGGCCTGACTACCTGGCAATTGGGACAAGATGCAACCCAGTTTTCAACCATTTTGTCAATACCTGGCCACCATACATAACTCCTGGCCAATCCCTTCATCCTTACAATACCAGGATGACCCTCATGTAACATTTCCAAAACCTCTCTCTGCAGTTTTGCAGGAATAACCACCCTGTTACCCCACAAAATACATCCTCTTAATACAGATAATTCAGTTTGCCTGGACTTAAAAGGTTGGGCAAGGTGAGGTAGATCTTGAAGAGGCCAACCTTTCTTAATCCAGCCTATAACAGGAGCCAACACAGTGTCTTTGGCAGTCTCTTTGGCAATTTCAGCAGCATGAACTGGAAGCTTGGCAACAGTTTCTAGGAAAAAGGTGTGTGTTTCAGGTTCAAAGTCCTCCTTGTGGCAAGGAAGTGGGCAATGACTCAGTACATCAGCATGGGACAAGATGCAACCCTTGCCAGGCCTGTGAATCAGTTTGTATGAATAAGCTGCAAGAAATTCAGTCCACCTCAGCATTCTTGGTGACAGGATAGTAGGTGTAGGCTTGTCTCCTGCCACAATGCCTAACAAAGATTTGTGATCTGTAACAATGGTAAATGTTCTGCCATACAGATATTCATGAAATTTCTTAACAGCTGCAACCACTGCCAATGCCTCTTTGTCCAATTGGCTGTAATTCCTCTCTGCTTTGGTCAAAGTGCGAGAGTAAAATGCAATAGGGGCTTCTCTCCCACTGGGAAGCCTGTGGCTCAAAAAAACCCACTCCAAAAGGGGATGCATCACAAGTCAGTACAACAGGAAAATTCTCAGAGAACTGTATCAGTACAGCATCAGACGTGATTAGTCTCTTAATACTGTTAAATGCTGATTGTTCCTTCCTCCCCCAGACCCAAACAGACTTCTTATCAAGTAATCTGTGCAAAGGTTCAGCAATGGTTGCCTTTTGAGGTAGGAACATGTGATAAAAGTTAATAAGTCCAAGGAAAGCTTGCAAGTCTGTTTTGCATTTAGGTTTAGGGGCTTCTTTGATTGCTTTAACCTTGGCATCAAGGTTGGGTAGGGTAGATGCCATGCTTGTCAATCATGTAGCCCAGGAACTCAACCCTGTCTGTCTTAAGTGTACATTTTTCTTCCTTGACTTTTAACCCCGCTTTCCTGAATCTGGTAAGGACTTATCTGAGTCTTTCTTGTAGCTGAGTGTCATTTTCAGCAGAGATTAACATATCATCAAAGTAAGGCACTACCCCTGGCAGTCCTTGGAGCATTCTTTCCATAAGGCTTTGAAAGATGCCTGGTGCCACGCTTACTCCAAATTGTAACCTTTTACCTTTGAAGGCACCTCTATCAGTCACAATGGTTTGGGCCTCTGCAGTGGCATCATCAACTGTTAGTTGTTGATATGCCTGGGCCAAGTCCAGTTTGGCAAAGACTGTACCCCTGCCAAGTGAATGTAGCAGATGATGCACAACTGGTACTGGGTATGCGCTCTGCTGCAGTGCATGGTTCAGTGTCCCCTTATAGTCTCCACAAATTCTTACTGACCCATCAGCCTTGACTGGTGTGACTATGGGTGTCTCCCATCTGGAGTGGACAGTGGGTTCTAAAACCCCTTGAGCAATTAACTTGTGTAATTGTGCATCAATTTTTTCCTTTAAAGCAAATGGAACCCTCCTGGGCTTTAAACGAATTGGGGCACCTTGGGATCTAGGTTGAAAGTGATAGGGGTCCCCATATACTTGCCCAATCCTTCGCTGAAGACCTCTGGAAACTCAGACTTCAAGGCCTCCTCCCATTCAGAGTTCCTCACGTGATTGATGCCAGTCACCTCGATGCCTAGTGGCTTGAACCACTCAAGTCCCAGCAAGCTTGGGCGATCCTTGTCCACGATGGTCAGGGGCAAACGTTTGGTGTGGCCTTTAAACTTCACGTTGAAATCTCTTGTTCCAACTACTGGAATCTTGTTCCCTTGGTAGTCTTTAAGAGTCAGTGCTTGCTTCTGGAAATGTTTCTTCTGAATGTTGGGAAGTAGCCTGTGAATAGCGTCCCATGACACCATAGATAAATATGAGCCTGAGTCCACTTCCATTTGGCAAGGCCTTCCTTCTATGAATATCTTCACATGTACTTTTCTGCTTTTCAAGGGTGAAGAATGACCAGTGGTGATTGTTTGATGAGTTTCATTCTTTCCATTTGCTTCTGAGTTGCGCCCCATCTTTTCAATGAAATTGTTGGGCTTAAATTCCTTCTCAGGAAATTTCTTCCTACTAGGTGGAGTTCTGGATGATTTGCAGACTCTTGCTAGGTGACCCCTTTTCTCACAACGTAGGCAGATGGTGTCTAAGAACTTGCATTCAGTGTGGGGTGCCCCCACAGCCTCTGCAATAAAATTCTTGCCTCTTTTTTCCAAGGTCTTTCCTTTTCTTCTCCATTCTGAGTCTATAAATTCCTTCCTCCACCTCACTGCAATCTGAATCAGAGTCTATTTGCTCGCAATGGGTTGTTGTGGACTTTTCCACATCAGAATGACTTGAGGCCTTGTTAATCTTTTTCATGGCCGCTGCTGAGGACTTGGTGGCTTCCGCTGAAACAGCTTCTTCAATGGCCTCCTTAAACGTGATCTTAGGTCTCATTAACAGTTTGCTTTGTAAGACCTTATCTTTGAGGCCTAAAACAAACCGATCACGCATGGCCTCTTCTAAGTTGGTAAACTCACAAGCACCCCCAATGTCCCTTAAACTTGCCACGAAGTCATTAACATTTTCGCTTTCCCCTTGATCCTGACAGTAAAACTCGTGTCTCTTAATGAGGCACGATACTTGTGGGGCGTAATGGGCTCTTAAAAGCTTCTCCAAATCAGGGCATTCCATTACCTTCAAGTCTGCAGCTTCCGCCAACGCCTTCGCCATCTTGAAGACTGCCGGACCGCAGTGCGTGAGAAATACCGCCCTCTTCCACTTCTCAGGGATATCGATGAGGTCGTTTCCTTCCAAGTACATCTGGAAGCGATCCGCATACGATTCCCAGTCTTCTCGCCCGGATCGAGCGGGCTGGAGGGGTGTTCAGCGCAGCCATCTCGCTCTTCTGCTTGTCTTCCGCATTGTCTCTTCTTCAGGGCAATCCCACCTTCGTCACCAGTGTTAAGTTTGCATGAAGAGTCAGATGCGAAGAGCTTCAGTGAAGAGTTTATTTAGTGACTACAGCTCGAATGGACCCGACTTGGCTGGGCTACGGCTGCTTCTTATAGTCAGCAGCCGTAGTTGCCAGCCAATGGAAGTGCAGGGTTTTTCCCGCACTATTTAAACCAATCCCATTTGACATTTTACAAGAACAGTTCAAAATAAACCAATAACATTTAAACCTACATACATAACACTACCTGCAGTTGAAGGAGCTGGGAGGAATTTCTTGATATAAATAATAGAACTTGAGCTATGTGTCACCTTTCCCCTGTCTCCTCCAGAAGATAAAATCAAGGCTGTGCACCTGACTACAGTTCAGAGTCCAAATTATAGCTTTATACAAGTTCTTCTGATGAACTCTGACAGTAACTGTGTGGTTTTAATCTATTGCTTTGGCTTTGTGACTCAGACAGGCAGAACCCCTTATAACCTAAAAACAAAGCAATTTTGTCTTTAGATCAAACTAGTTTAATCAGCCTATGTTTGATCCTTAGTTTTCTTTCAACCCTGACCTCAGGGTTTTCTTGCTTCTAAGCGGTGGATTTCACTTCCCAGGATATGTTCAAGGAAAGTTTAGACAGCCAACTGTTGGTGATGCTGTAATTAGATTGCTGCAATGAATAAGGAGTTGGACTTGATGATCTAAATTACCCTTTCCAACTTCATGGGTTGTTGATTAAATGATTTTAATAAAGGCTTCCCCAGCTTTGAAACTTAGAGCAGACTAAATCATCATGGTGGCATAAAAAGATCAGCTACATATAATTGTGGAATTGGAACTTAGCATCCTATGAAGCTGTTAGCTGCCCATGCTAGCTGGAATTACTCAGAACTCTGGTACAATAGTTGGATGTCCTTTAGTTCTCCAACTGTGAGCTATAATAAGCACTAAATTCCTTCTACATTTGTTTTTTGTTGTTGTTAGTTACAAAGTCATGTCTGACCCATCGCAACCCCATGGACAATGTTCCTCCAGGCCTTCCTGTCCTCTACCATCTTTTGGAGTCCATTTAAGCTGCTTCAGTGACTCCATCCAGCCACCTCATTCTCTGTCATCCCCTTCTTCTATAGCCCCAAATCTTTCCCAGTATTAGGCTGTTCTCTAGTGAGTCCTTCCTTCTCATTAGGTGGCCAAAGTATTTGAGTTCCAACTTCAGGGTGTGGCCTTCTACATTAGTCTGTGGAAAATATCACTGGCTTTCTTATAGTTTACAAATATGATTTAAAAATATAGACCACTCTTAATTGAAGTGTATGAGCTATAAAGTAATATTTATTGGGACGTCCGAAAAGTGCTTTTTTTCAAGAGGCAACTGGATTTTCTGTTTTTTTTTCTTTGAAGACATTTTGCTTCTCATCCAAGAAGCTTCTTCAGCTCTTCTTCAAACTTCTTCAGAGCTGAAGAAGCTTCTTGGATGAGAAGTAAAATCTCTTCAAAGAAAAACCAGAAAGTCCAGTTGCCTCTTGGGGAAAAAAAAGCACATTTGGGACAACCATGACATGGATGATATGGAGAATCTCCATAAACATTTATTGGGGTGGTCTTTAAAAACATAGATTTTTGCTACCTCTGACTAATGTTACATAATACTTTACATTTGTGTGATGCGGGGATGTCATTTAAGCTTCTGGCAAGCATGATGAGAAGGGTATCATACTATAATATGCTCATATAGTATCTTATCTGTTTGATGTGGCAAACAGAAAGATATGTTGCAGGCATCACAACTACAGGTTGGTACAGGTAGGTCACAATTAGTAGTGTGGGTAATGTAACATTTGATTTAGTGCAAATTATAAATTGATATCAGGTTGTGTTTAATGCAAACTAAAATTTAGTTAAACTGTGCACACACCTGCCACCAGAGTTTTTGATGCTCATTGTTGTGTAGAAAATCAAGAAAATCAAGGGACTTGGTGGTGCAGGCTGTTAATAGCCTAGCACTTAAATTCCAGCTGCCTGTAATTATTGCAGGCTCGAATCCCATCAGGCTCAAGGTTGATTCAGCCTTCCATCCTCTCAGGGTAGGTAAAGTGAGGACCCAAGATTGTTGGGGGCAATAAGCTGACTTTATAAAAATGCCGCTTAGTAATAAGCAGGCATATACAATGGAATGAAGGCTATTGTTGAGCGCATTGGGTTATATCCCAAAAACTGTAAGCTGCCCTGAGTCTCCAGAGAAGGGCGGGATATAAATATGAATTAAAAAAAAAAGAATAGTTTCATTTGAGGAAAGCTCAAAAAAGAAGAGGCTCATTTGGAGAAGTACAGCAAAATACAGAGGATAGAGGTACACTTTGGAAATGTCTTTTGTTCACTTGATTGATTTTAAATATTTAGGAGAGCTACCTAGAAGATAGATAGCAATGATATTTAGATTTTTTTGTTTTTATTTTGCTTTCTATAACTGCTTTGACTTTGTTAAAAATAAATTTAAGCTGTAAGAATAATCTTTTTAACCTTCCACTGTTTTATTACATTAATGAACATATCAAAATTTGTGTTTAAAATGTTCATTGGTTATTTTCATCAGTCTAAATCAATTCTATTTTTCATAGAAATACCACTTTGAACAGTGTGGTTTTGAATAATGTACTAATTAACAGTCCATGCTTTTTTATGTCTTCTTTTTAAATAATGCACAGTATGTTGTCTAAATTTAAAAAGAAAACAAGTGTGTGTATTTGTGTATGTCTTTATCAATGTATAATATTTTATGTGTTTGTATTTTTTTAAAAAAAAGAAGAAAAAAGGTTACGTTTATGTACTTCAAAGAGAAGTCGTTTGATATTGGCACATTTGCTGTATGGATATCTGCTGTGTGAAAGTTTATTATATAGATGAAGAAAGAAAATATGCCAAGGCCAAAAAAATTTAGATGCCATTTTCAGTGCAATTTATAGCTTCATATTGAATAATTCAAATGATGGAGGTTAAATATATAGTATTCCTGAATAATAAGTGGTTGAATAGGATTATGAATATAGTCCAGGTTGCTCTGAAATCTCCTGAAATAATTTCTCGCTTAAGCTATACTTTAAAAATCAGCCTTAGAAACAGTACTTAATAGTTGCAAGCATATTTTGTAGCATGGTCCCAAATCCATTTCTTCGATTCATACTTGGGTTAATTGTCCTACCAAGTGACCCATAATGATGCACTTTCCTGGGAAGAATACAATTTTGCATTTCTGCTTTTATAAAATGAGCTGTATGGCAATTATTCAAATTTATAATGATTGGATTATAGGCTTAGCAAAATGTTACCTGATTTGCACTCCCCTTCTCTACATTTTACTCTGAGGTTGAGTCGACGCTGGCATCATTATGCGAATGAGTCAAGACAATCAATCAAAAATGGCTGATTCCAGGAAACTGTTGTCTTCTATTTCCACCCAGATAGCCTTACATGTTCAAAGGAGCTAGCAGACATGTCTGTGCAGAACTCTGAAGAAGTGTTCTGCAACTCCTCTAGCCATAAGAAAACATAGTAATATGAAAAGGCCCCAGGAATGACTTTTCCAAACTAAGAATGGGCCAGCGTCTCTCTCTATTTGGAAAAATAATGGTGGGTGTAGCAAAAGCACATCTGTGCTTTTGAAAAACTTGTGAACTTTTGGGGTCAAAGAAACAACAGGCATATGCTTTTCAGGGACTCCTTGGATGTGAATGATCAATCCTCCACCTTTTTTCTCTTCCGATTCTTGATCACTTCTTTTATCCCATTTTTCTTGGGTGGGCCTACTGGATTAGCAATATATTGTTTGCAGTAGTCTCCTATAACAGGACAGTTCTTTTTTTTTTAAAAAAAGGAAGAAAGCAAAGAAAAAACTCCATTAAGTCCTTTTCTATAGTGCATCAGTATCTGAAATGGTAGAGAGAGACCATCAGATCTGAGATCTGAGCTCTCCAGTCCCTCTGAAGCTAGTGCACCACACAAACTGGACTTGAGTCCAACTAGAGATGCTGATAGAGGCTAGTCAGAATCTTTGTCTGAAGTTTCCCTAGAACAGGGGTGTCAAATTGGATTTCTTCAAGGGCCGGGTCAGCATTATAGTTCTCCTCTGTGGGCTGGTTGGGGTGGGGGCCCCCCACGGCCCATTTTCAGTCTCCATGGCCTCCTGCAGCACTCTGCCAGCCAAAAATGGGCCATGAGGGGTGTCATGCGCCCCCCCACATGGCCTGTTTTCATCTGGCAGAGTGCTGCAGGAGGCTATGGAGACTGAAAATGGGCTGTGGGGAGCCATGTGCCTCTTTTGGCCAACAGAGGTCCCATGGGTTGGTCCTTTGATATTTCTAGGCTGGCTTGCAGGCTGGATCCAGCCAATGGGCCTTGAGTTTGACACCCCTGCCCTAAAAATTAAACCCAAAGCCAATTTCTGGACCTTGCAGGATTGATCTTAATCCTTCCAGTACATGATCTTCCTAAACTGGAACCATTAATCTCTCTGGGAGATATCAGTCTTTCTGGGTCCTGAAGCAGACATACTGAATTCCTAAAAGAGCCTGATCAGCTACATAGATCCAGAATCATATGAAGAAGTATCAATGATTTTAGTCCCCAGCTTAGGGAAATTATATCTTCAGGAAGCAAAGACCCACACATAGTAGATTCAGCCAAAAGCCTAAAGACCTAGCAAGCACCCATTGGTGCAGAGGTCTTATCTTCCTTTTCCTTTAGTTCGGTGTTTTTCAAACTTGGCAACTTTAAAATGTGCAGATTTCAACTCTGAGAATTCCCCAGCCAGGAAGCTACACATTTTAAAGCTACCAAGTTTGGGGGTGTGGGGTAGGAAATTGCTGTAACTGTTTGAGAACCATTAAGGACCAGAATTGTGTTCTCACACAGTCCAACTCTGGAAAGGAAAGGAAGATGATGCTTCATCCCCTCCCCTTTCTTCTCCTTCTAAAGTCTGGAAAAGAGTTCTATTTTATTCCCCATTTCCAAGTGCAGCAGAGCCCATGCAAAAACATCCTTGCATTTACTGAATGTAAGTGTAAATGTTACTTTGTGCAAAACTCTCCTTTGCTCAGTGTAAGAGTCTCTTCTTCTTCTTTTTAAAAATTTTTTTAAAACAACTTTATTTACAAAACGTTAAAAACATACAAACGTTTAAATACACAAAATAAAAGTTCATAAATAGTACGCGAAGCGCTTTCTTCATTTTGTTTTGGATATAAAATTGGATATGAGATTTTAGTCAAGGATTAATTATAAATGACATATATTGATTAACACATTCTACTTCTTGTTTAATTTAGATTATAACTATTAACTACTCTATATAACTACTCTATATATAACACTATATATTAAAAAGAACCATTATTATAATTATACATTCCATACCTCCAATTGAATATACTATGTTTCCTAGGTTCATTTCTTCTTCAGAGTTTTTATATTTTGTTCCACCCAATTATACCATTTGTCCCATATCTTATAGTAATCTGAATTTTCCTTTTCATTTAATTTAAGTGTGAGTCTCTCCATTTCAGCACACTCATATATTTTTTCAATAGTAATGTATAGAGGTGGTAAGTTAGGTTTTTTCCAGTATTGCACTAGAGAGACCCCTGCGGCTGTTAATAAATGAGTAATCAAATATTTATCTTTGAGAGGATAGTCTCTTTTAATCATTCCCAGGAGAAATAGTTCCGGTCTCCACTCCAGTCCACATTTTGTAATTTCTTCTATCTATTTTTTAATTTCTATCCAATATTTCTTTGTTTCAGGGCATGTCCACCAAAGATGAAAATAAGTTTGTTTGTTTTTTAGTTAGATTTATATGCCGCCTTTCTCCGAAGACTCAGGGCAGCTTATAATTTTTGGGAGTCTTTACATTTCCAGCAATTTGTCTTTACATTTCCAGCAATTTGGATTTGCTGCCGGAAATAATCTAACTAATCTAGAGGGTGCCAGATGCCACCTATACATCATTTTGTATTGATTTTCCTTATGTGCTACTGATTTTGTAAATGTAAGATTCCTCTGCCAGATTTCTTCCCAATCATTCAAATCAATACTATATCCAAAAAAATTTGCCTAAGCCATCATTGCTCCCTTCACTATTTCCCCTGCCAATTCCTGTTCTAGTAAAAAATTATATAATTTGGATATCAAATTTTTCTCTGGGCCCAAAAGTAGTTTATCTAATTGTGTATCTTTCATTTCAATTCCATAGTCCTTTACATCTTTGTTGTATCTCATTTTAATTTGGAAATAGGACCAATTATCAATCATTATTCCTTGGGCTTCTAATTCCTGTATTGTTTTTAATGTTCCCTCATTATCTAAGATTTGGTGGTATTTAAGTTTTTTGTTCATGTCTATTGTATTGGGATGAAATGTTGCCTCCATTGTTGAGATCAATCTCAGAATTTTGATATAATATTTCTTTCTGATATCAGTCCAAGTTTTGATCAGAGATTTACGCACTATATGTCTGGTAAAATATAAATGTTTTTTATTGGTCGGATTCCACAAAAATGAATGCCATCCTACCTGCAAGTCATGACCTTCTAATGTTAAGATTCTTTTGTTTCCCACTTTAATCCAGTCTCTTATCCACACCAATATAGTCGCTTTATAATAGATCTCCCAATCAGGGAGCCCAAAGCCACCCCTGCTTTTATTATCTTGTACATTTTTTTATTCTCGCTTTTTCCCCTGCCCATATAAATTTCATCACAATTTTATCCAATTCCATAAAAAAAAAATCTAATAATATCGGAATTGTTTGAAACAGATAGAGCATTTTAGGTAAAATATTCATTTTAATCGTTGCTATTCTGCCTAATAATGAAATTTGCATTTTATTCCAGTTTTCCAAATCCTTTTCAATCTGTTTCAATATTTTAATATAATTGTCTTCCCCTAATGTTAGTGTTCTGGCCCTTATCCAAATACCTAGATATTTAATCTTGTTTACAATTTGTAGTCCCATTATTTCTTCTAATTTTTTTTGTTTACTATTTGTTATGTTTTTAACTAACATTTTAGTTTTCCCCTTATTAACCTTCAATCCTGCTAATTTACCAAATTTGTTTATTTCTTGCATTAGTATTGGTCCTGTATCTATTGGTTCCTCTATAACAAATACCATGTCGTCAGCAAAGGCCTGTAATTTATATTCCTGATTTTTAATTTTGGTTCCTTTTATATCCCTATTCCGTCTGATTCTATCCAATAATGTTTCTAATATTGTAATAAAAAGCAGAGATGACAATGGACAACCCTGTCTAACACCCTTCTCTATTTTAAACGATTTAGTGGCCTCACCATTTATTAATACATTTATTAATTATTTATTAATACGTCTCATCATGGCAAGGTAGGAGAATTCTGACCTGCTCTCCTACTTCAGGTATTCTGCCTGTGAACAGCCGTTTGTGGCAAGGTTTGTTCCTGAATTGAACACCTTAGCGAGGAATAACTCTCAGAGCCCAGCTGGGAAGTTGCAATCCCGGGAAGGCAAGGAAGAGAGCCCGAAGTCCAGGGCAGAAGAAGTCAGCTTGCTGCGAGAGCTGACCCATGGATGAGACGACCCATTTCCAGAAGGGAGAAGAAAGAAGATCTTGGATTCAGATTGGATAGGCGTTGGCGATCGAGTTTGGTGTTGGATTATAACATGAGGTTTGTGAACGTAACTTTAAAACGGAAGGGGGGAGAAGCAGAACATGGTGGCAGTGATTTAGCTTTTACCCCCAGCTTTGAGTTAAAGTGGAGAATTGTTGTAACTTGCTGAATCAAAAAAAGAAAAAGAAAAAAAAGAAGCAAGTGGGAACTGTTGTAAGAACCTGTGGTCCTTAGGAGTTTGGTCGGGAGTTTGGAGTGGTTGAAAACATTGTCTTTTCCATGAGAACTCTAACCTTAACTCTGAAAGCGATCTGAGGAGTGACAGTGCTATTTGTGGAGGTGGCCATTGAGATCAGCAGGAGACCTCCTGTCATCCCTCACGGACTCTATTGGAACTGTAGAACTGCATCTTACGACTATTTAAGTTGAATACTTATATTCATATTATACTTATATTTATATATTATATACTTAAACAGTAGAAGATGGAAATTGAATAATTGATATATATAAATTTACTTTGGTAAGTGATATTTAAATAACTATTTCATTTACCCACTCTCTTTGGATATCTTTCATTCCTTTTCTTATTTTTTTTCTTTCTTTATTTGATTAAATACTCAATAATGGATTTAATATGTTAAATAATATATTGGAAACTTAATCAATTCCTCCTATCTCTTCTCTCTTTCCTCTCCTATATACTTTCTTTGTTGGTTATTAAGATGTATTGAGACTTACAATATATAAGGATATTTAAGCCAACATATTTGAACAATTAATTAACTTTAGAATATTTAAAAAGTAAAAAGTATTGTATTTGGTAAAGATTAAGTAGTATATTAAATTTAGTATTAGATGAAATCTAACTGAGAAAGGAAACACAGAAAAGGTTGGATTGGGTTGATGGTAATTAGTAATACAATTTGGGGGAAATATATTTAGAATAGTGAAAGAGCAGCAGAGAATTATTAAAGAAATGACAAGCACTACCACCACTATCACGAAATCTGGGAAAAAAGTATTACCAACTACAACACTACCCACCCCTTCATTCCATTGTATATGCCTGCTTATTACTAAGCGGCATTTTTACAAAGTCAGCTTATTGCCCCCAACAATCTTGGATCCTCAATTTACCTACCCCGAGAGGATGGAAGGCTGAGTCAACCTTGAGCCTGGTGGGATTCGAGCCTGCAGTAATTGCAGGCAGCTGGAATTTAAGTGCTAGGCATTTAACAGCCTGCACCACCAAGGCAATTTATTTATTTATTTATTTATTTATTTATTTATTTATTTATTGGACTTGTATGCCGCCCCATCTCTGAAGACTCGGGGTGGTGCACAACTAAAAACAACAACAATAAATACTTAAAAAGAAATTAAACTAATTTCACAAGCCCAAAAATACAAAAACTAAAATTTACAGTGGTTAAAATAATTAAGAAACCCATCCCCCACCCCAAGAAGGGGTCACAGCCCGGATTGGTCGAACAACCAGGTCTTCAAATCATGGCGGAAGGTGCGGAGGTCAGGGGCGGAGCCCCAGGGGCAGTTGGTTCCAGAGGTCAGGGGCCGTGACAGAATAGGCTCGTCACCAGGGGACTGCCAGCCGACATTGGCTTGCCGATGGGACCTCGAGGAGTCCTTACCTATGTGCTCGCACAGGGCAGTTGGCACGCGATATCGGCAGAAGATGCTCCCTTAAATATTGAGGACCCATGTCGTGAAGGACTTTGTATGTTAAAACCAGAACCTTGAATCTCACCCGGAGTGCAACCGGCAACCAATGCAGGCAGGGAGGGGTAACATGGGAGAATCGGGAAACTCACATCACCACCCGCGCCGCTGCATTTTGCACCAGTTGCAATCCCCCCATCAGGGTCTGGCCCCGGCCCCAATTCAAAGTATGATGCTGGCATTACAGGAGGCCATGTCTAAAAACCATGCGAAAAGCAAAGTTGAAAGAGAAACAATGAAAATAGAGTTATTTATTTATTTATTTATTTATTTATTTATTTATTTATTAATGGGACTTATATGCCGCCCCATCTCCGAAGACTCTGCTCACAAATAAAACAACAGCAACAATAAATAATTTAAAAACAGATTAAACTAAATAAGCCCCATTACAATTACAAATTCGACCCGTAAAAACTATCCCTTAAAACTATCCCATAAAAAACCATCCCATCCCAGAAAATCACAACCCGGATTGGTTAAACAACCAGGTCTTCAGGTCATGGCGGAAGGTGCGGAGGTCAGGGGCCAGACGGAGCTCCAGGGGAAGTTGGTTCCAGAGATCTGGGGCTGCTATAGAATAGGCTCATCGTCGGGGGACTGCCAGCCAGCATTGGCCAGCCGATGGGACCCCAAGGAGTCCTTGCCTATGTGCTCGCACAGGGCGGTTGGCATTCGATGTCGGCAGGAGCCGCTCCCTTAAATATTGGGGACCCATGTCATGAAGGACTTTGTATGTTAACACTAAGACCTTGAATCTCACCCGGAGTGCAACCGGCAGCCAATGAAGGCAGCGCAGGGGGGGGGGTAACATGGGAGAACTGGGAAACTTCCATCACCACCCGCGCCACCGCATTCTGCACCAGCTGCAATCTCCGGATGGTATGCAAGGGCAGTCCTAAATAGAGAGCATTGCAGTAGTCGAGTCTGGAGGTAACAAGGGCATGAGTAACCGTGCGTAGGGCATCTCGGTCCAGAAAATGGTGCAGCTGGCAAACCAGACGGAGCTGGGCAAAAGCCCCCCTGGCGACGGCCCCCACCTGCTCCTCCAACCGGAGCGAGCGTCCAGGAGGACCCCCAGATTCGCCCTATCCACAGGGGTAATACCACTCCCCCTATGGCCAAAGATGGACACTCCAAACTGGTCCGAGATGCCGGTATGCACAGCCACTCAGTCTTGGCCGGGTTGAGACGAAGCATGTTTCCGTTAAAAATGAAATAGGGGAAATGACAAGTGAAATCAAGAACCTTGATGGGAAAATAGGCCAGCTACAGGAAATGGTTAAGACCAATGAGGAAAAGATAGCAGTAATTGAAAAACAAGCAGACCAAACTGAAAAGAAAGTTGAGGATATTGAACAAAAGCTCATGGACCAACACAAAGACACAAATGAGACCCTGATTTATCTTGAGATGGATAGAGCCTCCTACTATCTCAGATGTGGAGGAAGAGAGAGATGAAAACTTAACTTTGGTAATGATGGAAATACTAGCGGAACTCCTAAAAAAGGATAAAAATGAGATGGTGAGAGAGTTGGATGATGTATATAGAGTATTCACAAGTTATGCAAGATGGCACAGACTCCCCCGAGAAGTCCATGTTAGATTTGCAAGAAGGCGAATGAAGGACATAATATATACAAGAGATGAAGTTATGAAATATAAGGGACGAGAAGTAATTGTGCTAAAACAAGTACCAAGAAGAGTCCGCGAACAGAGGAAGGACTATCGATTTCTTACAAACTATTTAAATAAAAAATATATATCTTTCAGATGGAGCATCCCGGAAGGTGTACTGGTAACTTGGAAAGAAAAAAGAGTGAAAATAGACAGCCTAACCAAAGCCCAGAGATTTTTTGAACAACTAGGAGGATCCGAAGAGGAATTGAGTAGTAGAGAGGAATCGCAGAATATGAGTCATGAAGAACTACAACTTAGCAATAGAGGAGGGGAGGAAGAGAAGAAGAGAGAAGGAGATAAAGAAATACTTGTTAGAGAAGAGATAGGAGTGAGAACTAGAAGCCAAACAGTGAGTAAAACTTAACAAAGGGTAGAAATAAGGGAATAAATGGAAAGAGGAGTAAAATTAATATCTATTAATATTAATGGATTGAATGATCAAGCTAAGAGAAAAAGAATCTTTTTTAAACTAGAGAAACAAAAAGCGGACATAATATGTCTCCAAGAGGTTCATATCCAAACGCAAGATCAGATATATTTATAAAATAAAAAACTGGGGAAAGTATACACAACGTTGGCAGAAGAAGAAAAAAGAGGAGTGGTATATATCAAGGAGGATATCACTTCAAAATTAATTTATAATGATACAGTAGGGAGAATACTAATGGTAGAGGTGGATATACAAAACAAAAAAACTCTATTAGTGGGAATTTATGCCCCCAATAAGAATCAGAAGGATTTTTATAAAACTTTACATGAGAAATTGATAGAAACTGGCAGTTCGAGAATTTGTCTAATAGGGGACCACAGTGCAATAACAAATAATGAACAAGACTACGTATGCAAGCAAAAACAATACAAAAAACGGAATATATTGCCGAAGAGGTTTTTTTTTGAGATGACCGAAGAATTAGGACTAGAAGACCTGTGGAGGAAAAGAAACCCAGGAGTATCTCAGTTCACTTTCTACTCCAGCCCACATAAGTCATGGTCCAGGTTAGATATGATATGGATATTGAATTTGCAAGTATTAAAAGAAGAAAGTTATATTCAAAAAATGAGGGAAGAATTAACTAATTTTTATAAATTTAATAAAAAAGAAGATACCTCATTGCAGAACTTATGGGACACAACAAAGGCATACTTAAGGGGAATATCCATAGCATATATTGCAAACAGAAATAAGAAAAGATGGAAAAAGCAGAATACCTTAACAAAAAAAATAGAAAACCTGGAAAATAGACAAATGAGAGATTTGGGAGATGAGCAAATTAGAAATGAATTAGTACAAGCTAAACATAAAATGAATATTTTGGAACAGGAGGAATTAATTAAGAAATTGCAATATACAAAACAAAATTATTTGGAACATGCAAACAAACCTGGTAGATCGCTAGCGTATAAACTGAGGAAAGAGAATCAGAAAAGAATGATATATCAATTAGAAGATAAAAACGGAACAAAAGAGTCTCTTCTTTTTCTGCCTTCTCTGTCTCCAACTTCATGAATTTTCCCCCTCCTTCCTGCTTCATCTTTGTCTCACTGGATCTGAGTTTGCTACTTCCTGAACTTTTTTGTCTTTCTCTCCTTGAATGGTACAATGTGCTTAATTTCCCTAGACTATAGACTGCTTTTACTTGATTGCCTTGACTGTTTTTAACGTCAACAGCATTCTTTATGATGAATTTCCCCATAGATTGTCAACTGTTTATGATTTGATTGTCTTGTATAAGTCATATTGCTGGGTTAATTATGATTTCATTTTTGGATTCCCAAAACACAAATATAATTGATTAATAAGCAGTGTTAAGGTCTTGATATATTTGGTGCTGTACAATTCCCTCGTTCCTATTGTCCCTAAATTCCTGATTTCAAGGATGTTTAGCTTTCTTGACAGCAATATGGAATAATTTTACATTCCTTGCTTCTGATTTTTTTTTCTGATCTCCCAGTCTAGCTGGGTTATTTTTTGATAGTTCCCCAACCAAACATTAATCTGACCCAAATCTGCTTAATTATTTGAGATCACCAGACTTCAGGGAGATGGTGGGACTTTGCTAGGCATGGTAGACTAACCCTTTGAATAAAGATATTCTAGGTGACTCACTAATCTTTAAGTGATGATGAAACAAACCTCACAGACCATATTCAGGTAAAGCACATAGAAATAATACAAGAACAGAAAATGATACCTTGTATCTATACAACGTATGATACACAGGGTTAGCGCCAGGGGTGGGATTCAGGTTTTTTAACAACCGGTTCTGTGGGTGTGGCTTAGTTCATGGGTGTGGCTGGTGGTCATGTGACTGGATGGGCGTGACCAACTCGATATCACTCATGTCAAGGGGCGCTTCTCACCTGGCCTCTCATGACAGTGGGGATGCTGCAATGGTCATAAGTGTGAATAATGGTCATAAGTCACTTTTTTCAGTGCCATTGTAACTTTGAATGGTCACTAAAATGAACTGTTATAAGTCAAGGATTACTTGTACAAAAATACAAAAAGCTTCTTTGCTTGCAAAAAGCTTCCCTAAATACCAATCTTTAGATTAAAAATACCTGCAAGCCAGAGTTACAAATCAGGCAGGGTGCCATAGCACCTTGAGGAAGGAAAATATTTAAAATGCAGTGATATCTATCAAGCAGCCAACTCTTGCTCTTGCTCTGAGACCCTTTAGCAGAGAGGTCATTTAGCTCTCCAGGAAAAGCACACCCAGGAAAAGCAATCCTTAGATCCATTTGCACCACTTAAAAATACCAGCTGGTCTCACTCACCTCTCAAGATATCCTAAGGAAATCACCCAGATTTAAGGAAAGGTCACATGCCCGCCAGAAAGGCAGTAAAAAAATCACTGCCAAGCTTTCATCCTGCCTCTTGGAAGTATGCCCCAAAAGGACAGTGCCAGATAGTATTAAAGCAGTGAAGGAAGACCCCCTCCCCAAATAGAAAAAGAAACCATGAGGCAAGAAAAAATTCAAACACAACACAAATACTTAAATCACAATAGTAGCTGTTGCTGAATAGGGAAAATTATCCCATCAATAAACACAGGATTAAACTTCACCAAGCACAGAATTAACCATCACCAAAAACCAGTTTTAGACCAAAACTCAGAAAGAGTATGTAAACTCACATTTGAATGTCAATCCTTCTAGCTAGCCAAGAAGCCTTGCTGAATGTCACTCATCTTGGTTCCCTGTCACTAAAAACTTTGCTTCATTATTCAATTATTTCTTCAAAGTGCTGATTGTCCAGGGAAGTATTTCCTCCCAACAGCAGTGTAAAAATCTTAAAATTACCCTTCCGCTTTAAGAAAGCCAAGCCTCACAAGCTCTGGAGACAGGAAGTCTAGGCTGTCTGCCAAGAATGTAATAAGGATGGAAAAACAAACAAATGGAGATTGCTTCTAACTACCAGTTCTCCAAACTGCTTAGAAAATTAACAAGGGGTTCTATAGAACCGGATAGAACCAGTTGAATCCCACCCCTGATCAGGGCTAGGTCCTGATACTCTACAGTATTGCTAAAGAATAAAAAGTTGTGATTACATAGGTAGTAGTGGTTCTGCTAGGTTTTTTAAATAAAGTTTGGAATTGATGAGATTGCAACTTTAAATGAAATTCATATTGTAGCAAGATG
Source organism: Naja naja (assembly GCA_009733165.1). Taxonomy (NCBI): domain Eukaryota; kingdom Metazoa; phylum Chordata; class Lepidosauria; order Squamata; family Elapidae; genus Naja; species Naja naja. The sequence goes on along the minus strand of CM019148.1, from coordinate 233,259,389 downwards.
TGCTCCAAAGACTCCATTTCTCCAGATGCATATGGATGTTTATCCTGAAATGAGTTTTTATTGAATTTGCCCACCAAGATTATTGAAGGATGAGCACTGAAATGAACTCATCTCATAGAAGCCCCATCAATACATAGAATAAATGAAAGAATATAACTGTTTTGTTGAGAAAGCCTCTGAATTTCTCTAATAGATCCTAGTGGATTGAATTGACTCATTGTGGAATTCAGCATATTCAGTCCACTGTCTAATTATGTTTGAATCTTTCTATCCCTAAATGTAAGAAAAAACCCCATAGTTATTTGCGATGCTCATATATTATTTTAATGTAAACCTGTCCTTAGAATTGATGACAATAACCCCATGGATGCTAGATTAAACCTAAACCAAAAGGGTAAACCATTTGTCAAAACTGGGTTTGCGGATTGCATTAGGGATATATCTGGGGGTCAAAAGCTTCTTTGAAGTCCAGAAAGGCTATATAGAATTGCAAATTATTAACCACAAATATATTTATCTACTATATGCTGCAAAACCAGACAGCAATCTATTATGAACAATCTATTCTGAATTAATAATTAATTCAGCTGGAAATAAATTATTTTCAAAGGCTTCATCTTGCTTTAAATTAGTGAGCAACAGCTTAAATTCTTGGACTGTTAACTGGAGGCCACAATTAGTGGAAAGAATTAGGGAAGAAGTATCATATTCTGGTAATCCATTTAATACATGGAAACAGGTCCTCCTTGCATCTACATGTATTTAGCATGTTAGCCTTAACATGCCTCTGACAAGACAATGCTGGAAAATAGAATTGCCCATTTCCCAACTTCAGTTAACTGCTGTCATGCATCTATCATAACAATGCTAAAGAATTTTGTTTACTTTTTCAATAATCCTTATCTTTTTTTGCTTGCATCATAGCCATTTTTGAACTGAGGCATTCCTTTTCAGATAAGGAATTGAGTTGATTGAGACTTTTGTCAACCATACACATTTATGATCAAACTATTTCTTAGACAACTACATATTCTGTGCCATCTTACTTTTTTCTGTAGACTTTGAATAAGGCTGTTAAATGTCCTCATCATCTTCTCCTATGCGTGAGGAAACTTATCCCTCCAGAATTGCTGTACCTAAAGCTATTGCTTCTTGTGGAATATCAGTGTTTATGACTGAATTGTAAGCTAACCTACTATATGTGTATTAGATTTTTTTTTCTCACTTTAGGCTGGTTCAGTCTTGCTGTAGGCTTCTGGACAGTGAATGATAAAGGAATGATATCTTCTTTTTTACAACAATAAATTGATATAAAGCTGACATGATTTTATGTACAGTAAATTGATTTTCTTGATTTCTTTCATCATCTTACATGTTTTTAAGCATTATGCACATCTATAAGCTTTCTCAAGTTTGTATATTTCTCTTTTCTCCTATTTCTCCTATTTCTCTTTTTCAATTTTTAGGTCCCCCCTTATAATTGTACCTCATTTTCTTCCTCTTATATATACAGTTATGTTTTAATAATAGTTTGTCCTGTCTAATCCTAGTAGACAGGTTATTTTTTTAAAAAATTCTTTAATCTTTGATGCTTTTGATTTTTTCCTTCCCCCAGCTACTGTTTATGAGTTGTTGGTTAATTCCAAAACAAAACAGCTGTGCTTTCTTTTGTTGGTCCCACTTGGTAGTGTCTCTCTAGGATACTGTGCCCCAACTAGCAAGGGGTGCAGTCAGACACAATTTCCAATCAGCTCCCCTGGTCTCTTTTCTGGATTCTCTGTTGCTCCTAACCAAGACAGCTGTTGCCATTTCTTTCAAAACAGTCCCTTCAATGCCAAATTCCCTCCAATTTTCACCAGTTTTTTGGAAGCCCCCCAGAAGCTTCTCCCCAGTTGCAAATACTTCTGCCCATTAAGTTTTTGATCTATTCACTTTGCCTGACTGCTGTTCTGCTTTAGATGCCCCCATTGCCATTTTCCCAGCCCTCTTTACTCACTCAGCCTAATCTTGTAAGTTCTGTTATAGGAGGAGGAGAAAGTCTTCTTCTCTCAGTCCTCATCTTCTTCTTATTATTATTATTATTTAGACTTGTATGCCGCCCTTCTCCCTAAGGACTCAGGGCGGCGAACATATAAAAAGAGAATACATTTACAATAAAAAATATTAAACAACTACAAGTCTATAAATTACTAAGAAATTGGATTAAAACAATTAAAACTACAACAATAAAACAATGCAATTAAAACGACCCACCCCCGGGTCAATCCAGGCCAGCCTGCTGAAACAGCCAAGTCTTCAGGTCTCGACGAAAGGAGCGGAGATCAGGGGCCAAACGAAGATCCGCCGGGAGCTGATTCCAAAGGGCGGGCGCCCCCACAGAAAAGGCCCTAGCCCTGGGGACCGCCAGCCGACAATGCCTGAACGACGGTATTCCCAGGAGGCCCCATCTGTGGGAGCACATGGGGCGATCGGAATGTGATGCTGGCAGGAGGCGTTCCCGCAAGTACCCTGCACCCAAGCCATTTAGGGCTTTGTAAGTTGTTACTAACACCTTGAAGGAAACCCAGAAGGCAACCGGCAACCAATGCAAGTCGCACAGGAGGGGTGTAACATGGGAGTATCGGGACACCCCCATCACAGCCCGCACGGCCGCATTCTGCACCAGCTGCAACCTCCGAGTAATCCGCAAAGGCAGCCCCATGTAGAGAGCGTTGCAGTAGTCGATTCTGGAAGTGACGAGCATGTGAGTGACCGTTTGAAGGGCATCTCAGTTCAGGTAAGGGCGGAGCTGGTGAACCAGCCGAACCTGGGCAAAAGCCCCCCTGGCCACAGCTCCCACTTGCTCCTCCAGATTGAGCTGTGTATCCAGGAGGACGCCCAGATTCCTCGCCCTATCCACGGGGGGTAACACCTCCCCCCCCCATGACCAAAGATGGCACATCCACTGGAAACCGAGATGCCGGTAAGAACAGCCACTCAGTCTTGGCCGGATTGAGCTGGAGCCTATTATTCCCCATCCAGGCCAGCACCGCCTCCAGGCACCGGGACATCACAGAGAGAGCATCACTGATCTGGTCTGGGGTGGAGTTATAAAGCTGGGTATCATCTGCATATTGATGATACCTCACCCCAAACCCCCGGATAATCTCACCCAGCGGTTTCATGTAGATATTAAACAGGAGAGGTGAGAGAACCAACCCCTGGGGCACACCACAAGTGAGGGGCCTCGGGGATGACCTCTGCTCTCCTGCCAACATCGACTGTGAGCAGTCCGAAAGGTAAGAGGAGAACCACCGTAAAACGGTGACCCCCACTCCCAACCCCCGGAGCCACCACAGAAGGATACCATGGTCGATGGTATCGAAAGCCGCTGAGAAATCTAAAAGGACCAGGACAGAGGAAAAACCCCTGTCCCGAGCCCTCCAGAGATCATCCACCAGTGCGACCAATGCTGTCTCTGTGCTGTGTCTGGGCCTGAAGCCTGATTGGTACAGGTCTAGATAATCAGCTTCCTCCAGGAACTGCGGAAGCTGCTGAACCACCACGCTCTTGACAACCTTCGCTAGAAAACGAGGGTTGGAGACTGGACGATAGTTGTTCAAAATGGTTGGGTCCAGAGCAGGCTTCTTGAGAAGGGGTCTCTTTCAAGGCGGCGGGAAAAAACCCCTCACTCAAAGAGGCGTTGACAACTGCCTGGAGCCAACCGTGTGTAACCTCCCTGGAGGCATAAACCAGCCAGAAAGGACATGGGTCCAATAAACATGGGGTGGAAGGCAACCTCCGCATGATCCTGTCCACTTCATCCAGGGAGACAGGGTCAAACTCAACCCAGATAGAATCCACCAGACTCATCGCCACTCCATCATCTAACCCCTGCCAGTCAGAGTCCAAGCCGGCCCGAATCTGAGCGACCTTATCTGCCAGATGTAGACTAAATTCCTCTGATCTGCTCACAAAGGGTCCCCCCTCTCCTCCAAATGAAGAAGGGAGCGAGTGATCGTGAACAGGGCTGCAGGGCGATCATCTGCAGACGCGATCAAAGCAGAGAAGTAAGCACATCTCGCTGCTCTAATCGCTTCCAGGTAAGTCCTAATATAGGCTATTAGCTGGACATGGTTAGACTTGGAACGACTAGTCCTCCACCTGCTCTCCAGGCATCTTCTCCGCCGCTTCATCCCCCGAAGCTCCTCCAAAAACCAGGGAGCCAAATGAGGTCTGCGGCGAAGAAGAGGCCGCAAGGGGACAACCCAGTCAAGCGCTGCCGAGGCTGCCTGTTGCCAGGAGGCCGCCAAAGTCTCAGCCAGGCTGTGGTCGAGGGAGGTGGGCAAGAACCCCAGGGCCATCTGACCTCTTCGGGTCCATCAGGCGCCTGGGGTGGAACCATCATGTCGGCTCCTCATCCCAGCAGCAAGGGGCAGCCAATTGGAAGACCAGCCTCAGGAGATAGTGATCTGTCCATGATAGGGGTAGGGTAACCGGTGATCCTCCCCCCAGATCGCTACACCACTGTCCCGAGACAAAAACCAGGTTGAGCATGTTCCCCCCCTCATGAGTAGGACCCTGAATCACTTGGGTCAGGTCCATGGCTGTCATGGATGCCATGAACTCTCAATCAACACCCGATGCCGCTCCCAGAGAGGGCAAGTTGAAGTCCCCCAGAACAATAAGCCTGGGAAACTCCACCGCCACCCCCGAGAGGGCGTCCATCAGCTTGGGAAGGGCTGTCACAACACAGCTGGGGGACAGGTACATCAGCAACAGGCCCAACCAACCCCCGGGGCCCAACCTCAGGAGGAGGGACTCACACCTGCCTATCTGTGGGACAGTGGCCTCCCTTGGAAACAAGGTCTCCCTAATAACAATGGCTACTCCTCCACCCCTTCCCTGAGCTCGAGACCAGTGCAGCACCCAGAAACCTGGGGGACATAAATCACACAGAGGGACACCCCCCTCTGGTCCCAACCAGGTCTCCTTAATACATGCCAGATCCGCAGCCTCCTCCTCAATAAGTTCACGGAGGAGGGGTGCCTTATTAGCCACAGATCTGGCATTTACATACACCAGCTTAAGCCCAGGGACCACATCTCCCAAGACCCCAGGGGAGCGGGCAGAGACCTGAGGGTCGGAGCGCACCACCGCTTGCAAACAGCGGGGGCGTGCTCCCAGCACATAATTTGGCCCTCTGTCTCATCCCCTCCTGCCATAGCCGATCGCCCTAGGGATTGTTAATCCCTCCCTGCTCACCACGGACCCTGTGGCCCCCTCACCCCGCCCCCCCCACTACGAGACCCCTCTCCGGCCCGGATAAACCAGATTTTAACAACGAGGGTTGAACCCCCTCCCTCCTCCCTATCCCATTAAAACACTGAATTAAAAAATTTAAAAGACGTCCCTTAAAACCAAATTTAAAATTTAACCCCTTGGTCGCGCCATGCCACCTCTCGGGATCCCAGGATCCGTCATTAAGGTAAGCTGTTGATAACCCAGTGGGCCACCTCAAGGACAAGGGAGCAGTCCTGAGGGCCCATAACTCCGATAGCGAGTAAACACCCATAAAACAATAGATCACAATTCATAAAGGGTGGAGATGGAATGAAAAAACATCATACGGCTAGGTGATAGATGTTACACAGATGTAAAGTGTCTAGGTGAAGGATAAAAGGTCCAGGTTCAGTGTCCAAAAGTTCCACATCTTCTTTCAGTTCATGCATTTCCAGGACTTTTAGGTTACGTTCTGACACACCTTCCAACTTATTTTGACGTTCCCAATTCCAGCTCCTGCTAGCTTTCTGGGCCGTTGTGCTAGGAGACAACTGGGGCTGATGTTGGCTTCTAAAGCTAGTTTCCACTCTGGTTTTTCTCCAGTGTTCTAAGAGCTCCTTAGCCTCTTCTCACCTCTTATAAATCCATATTGATCTTCTCTTCTTTCCTCACAAAGCAGCCAATTTCCCCCTTTAAGGGGACCACTCTCCATCAGTAGTCATGTGATGTCTTAATAAGCATAGGGGGCCACTGCATCTTTCTTCTGCTCAGTTGCTATATCTTATACTACATAAAGAACATGAAGAATTCCTAGAATGAGCGGAAGCACTAAGAATATTATTGTTACTTTTTGATGGCAATAAAGATTAAATAGTATCAGTTCTCTGCAAATGTACAACTGTCTACTGGTTCAAACATGACTGGTGGTACCAGTTCGCTGGTACTGGTGCTCGACTGGGTTGTCCCCTTGCGGCCTCTTCCCCGCCGTAGACCCCGATGGGCTCCCTGGTTTTCTGAGGAGCTCTGGGGGATGAAACGGTGGAGAAGATGTCTGGAGAGCAGGTGGAGGACTAGTCATTCCGAATTCAACCGTGTCCAGTTGCGAGCCTATATTAGGACCTATCTGGAAACGATCAGGGCGGCGAGGCGTGCTTACTTCTCTGCTCTGATTGCGTCTGCTGATGACCGCCCTGCGGCCCTGTTTCGGGTGACCCGCTCCCTCCTCCAATTGAGGGAGGGGGATGACCCTTTGCAGGGGAGAGCAGAGGAATTTAGTTTACATCTGGCGGATAAGGTCGCTCGAATTCGTGCCGGCTTGGACTCTGATTGGCAGTGGTCTGATGATGGGGTGGCAACGGGTCTGGTGGATTCTATCTGGGTTGAGTTTGACCTGGTCTCCCTTGATGAGGTGGACAGGATCATGCGGAGACTGTGTTCCACCACGTGTTTATTGGACCCGTGTCCTTCCTGGTTGGTGTATGCCTCCAGGGAGGCTACACGCGGTTGGCTCCAGGCAATTGTCAACGCTTCCTTGAGTGAGGGAGTCTTTCCTGCCACCTTGAAAGAGGAGGTGGTGAGGCCCCTCCTCAAGAAGCATGCCTTGGACCCGGCTGTTTTGAACAACTATCGTCCAGTCTCCAACCTTCGCTTTTTAGAGAAGGTTGTTGAGAGCGTGGTGGTTCAGCAGCTTCCCTTGTTCCTGGAGGAAGCTGATTATTTAGATCCATATCAATTGGGCTTCAGGGCCAGACACAGCATGGAGACAGCATTGGTCGCACTGATGGATGACTCTGGAGGGCTCGGGACAGGGGTTTTTCCTCTGTCCTAGTCCTGTTAGATCTCTCAGCGGCTTTCGATACCATCGACCATGGTATCCTTCTGCAGCGGCTCAGAGGATTGGGGGTGGAGGGCACCGTTCTGTGGTGGTTCTCCTCCTTCCTCTTGGGCCGTTCGCAGTCGGTGTTGGCAGGGGGCAGAGGTCGGCCCCAAGGCCCCTCACTTGTGGGGTGCCCCAGGGGTCCGTTCTCTCACCTCTCCTGTTTAATATCTACATGAAACCGCTGGGCGAGATCATCCGAGGTTTTGGGGTGAGGTATCATCAGTATGCAGATGATACCCAGCTTTATATCTCCACCCCAGACCAGATCAGTGATGCTCTCTCCGTGATGTCCCGGTGCCTGGAGGCAGTACGGGTCTGGATGGGGAGTAAAAGGCTTCAGCTCAACCCCACCAAGACTGAGTGGCTGTTCTTAACGGCATCTCGGTCTTTATTGGATGTACCTTTGGTCATGGGGGGAGAGGTGTTGTCCCCCGTGGATAGGGCGAGGAACCTGGGTGTCCTCCTGGATTCACAGCTCGGTTTGGAGAAGCATGTGGGAGCTGTGGCCAGCGATGCTTTTGCCCAGGTTCGGCTGGTTCGCCAGCTCCGCCCTTACCTGAACCAAGATGCCCTTCGAACGGTTACTCATGCGCTCGTCACCTCCAGAATCGACTACTGCAAAGCTCTTTACATGGGGCTCCCCTTGCGGATGATCCGGAGGTTACAGCTGGTGCAGAATGCGGCCGCGCGCGGGCTGTGATGGGGTATCCCGATACTCCCATGTTACACCCCTCCTGTGTGGCTTGCATTGGTTGCCAGTTGCCTCTCGGGTCGCCTTCAAGGTGTTAGTAACAACTTATAAAGCCCTAAATGGCTTGGGTGCAGGGTACTTGCGGGAACGCCTCCTGCCAGCATCACTTTCCGATCGCCCTGTTCGCTCTCATAGGAGGGGCCTCCTTGGGATACCGTCGTTCAGGCATTGTTGGCTGGCGGTTCCCAGGGCTAGGGCCTTCTCCGTGGGAGCACCTGCCCTTTGGAATCAGCTCCCTGTGGATCTCTGTTTGGCCCCTGACCTCCGCTCCTTCTGCCGAGACCTGAAGACTTGGTTGTTTCAACAGGCCGACCTGGAATGACCTGGGGGGGGGTTGAGGGTTTTTAATTTTCTTAATCTTTTTAATTGTATTAGGCTTGTTTTATTTAATTATCTTTTATTGTAAATTTGTTCTGTTTTAATGTTCGCCGCCCTGAGTCCTTAGGGAGTAGGGCGGCATACAAGTCGAATAAATAATAATAATAATAATAATAATAATAATAATAATAATAATAACATAAGAGGTAAAGTTTCCACCAAGATATTGCAATGCAAGTTTTATTACTTGCTCATTTGGCCTCCCACTTGATGCAGAAAAAGTAGCTACTGATGTCAAAACTTTATGATGTAAGTGATAAAAAACTTTATGATGTAACCAATAAAGGACACTGTTTGTAGCTCAGGGTTGAAAAGGTGGGTCCCTGGTGCTCTGAGTTTGGTTGTTTTCTTGCAGATGTTTCATTATTCAAACTAGGTACCGTAACATCATCATTACTCCAATTAAGGAACCGCCACACAAACTAATAGTAAACAGCCCAACTGAAGAACCTCCAAGACCACTCCAACAACACGGACAGGGCAAACCACTAGAATATAAACTGAGAACAAAGTCCACTCCTTACAAGACTGGTTTAGTTTGGGTAATGAAATGTCTGTAAGAAAACAACCAACCTCAGAGAGCACCAAGATACCCCCAATACAACTAATGCAAATTGTACTTTATATATCATTCATACCATGATATAACTGACACCAAGCTTATCCTTTCTATCATTTATTAAGATGTCATAAAGAATGTGGCGTTATTGTAGCTTCTATTGTTGTGGTGCAAACAGCTGGTTTTGCTGGTCTCTTCAGAAATTCAAATCTACAGCCATGCAATTCCAATTCCATATGGATATTATTTTTCCTATGAAATGTTGACTACAAAAGTTTCTTTGATCATGTTGCTTTAATTAAGAACTGGCGTTTGATTATCCTGTTTGTAGTGCTGCTGTTGGCTGACTGAGATAGACTTCTGAAAACTGGGACATTTTCCTGTTTGGGGGGCTGTCTGACACTCAAACCATCTCCTGAGAAACCGGGAGTGTTCCATCAAACCACTATGTCATTTTTAATTAAAATTTTCTCTCACCTTACATTTTTCTTTTGTTCAAAGATGTAATAGTTCAAGTCATTTTGAGAACCATTTTTGAAAGAAAAATTGACTAAAAAAATCAAGTCAGTGAAGTATTTTTTTCCATCTTATCAATTCTAATTAGATATTTATATTTGTGGCTTAGTTTCTCCCTCTAAATATTTTGAATATGCAAGTGCTTAACTTTAGCAGCATCAAAAAGATTATATTATTTATTTATTAAATGTATTTGTTGCCTATCTTGCTATGGGGCTACTCTGGATGGCTATGGCTGTATGGAATTATTATGTTCCTATACTTTTTAGGGTGTGCTAGGTTATAAAGTTGTTGAATTTATTACCAGTATACCCTTATGCTAGTTCAAGAAACCTTTCTGCAGATAGTGGGGCTCATTTTTTAAAATGTTTTTTCTGCTATTCTTCAGTGAGTGAAATGGTTATAAAACAGGCCTCAGGGGTGTCAAACTTGTGTCATCACATTGTTGTCACACGATGTAGTGTGACTTTTTCCCCTTCACTAAAATGGGGTTGGGCATGGGGCCAGCACATGACACATCTGGCCTGCGGCCCATAAGTTTGACACCATGGGCTAAATGTAGCCCATTTAATTATCTTGAATGTTGCCTTCATCAAAATTTTCACTTTATAAAGTAGGGAGAGGGAATCATGTCACTTATTAGTTGACATTTTTAACCAAATATCAAGAAAGTAATCTTGAGGAGTCTGGGGAACTGGAAAATGAATCATATGGCCATGTATGGCTGTTTGCTGCCCGTCCCTGATGGTGTGGGTCTGCTACTCTAAGGAGGAATGATGTTGGTTTTCTACAATGCCTACATTTAGAGTGCTTCACAATGCAATTACCAGGTATAGATTCTGCCTTTTGCCTAGCTCCTGTTTACCTATACACACACACACACACACACACACATACACCCCCCCCAATGCATATATAGTGCAGAGGGAAAAGACTAGTCCCATCTGAGATTTTTATGCATACATTATTATAGACACCAGAGAGACATCTATGGGAGAAGGTAGAATATCAAAGAATCAAGATGGTCACCAGCTTGACATTTTTTTTATTCTCCAGACACCCCAGTGGATATAAATTGTGACTCCTCTCAGGCTCCATTGTTCACAACAGCTTTCTTGTCTGAAAACATGTACAACAGTAGCAGTAATTATGACGAAGCAGTAATGAAAATAAAAAGAGTATTTATATAATTGGCCTTTCACTCAGTTTCAATGTTTTGTCAAGATTTAATTTCACTCTAATAAAATGATTTTTTCATAAAGCGAAGGTTTCATCAGCAGATTAAATGAAAAGTTGGGGGTATGTGTCAATGCTTACCTGGCCCAGAAAATCAGATTTGAGGCCTATCAGATTTCTTCAGGGAGAGCATCCCATCATGATAACTAGTCACTACCTGTAGATTCAATTTGCTGAGACATTTCTGCAGTAGTGAATCACTGGATTTTCCTTTTAAAAGCCCTATGATCTACTGAAAAATACCAATTTAAGCCCTTATGTAAACTAATGATAGGAGATTAAAAAAGGAATTGAAAAGGCAAATCCAAGCAGACCTTTTTTATAATACTCGAGTAGAAAATAATCTTATACCCACAAAGAACAAAAAGGGATTTCAAAAGATTAAATGTGGGCTGAGCATTCATTTATACCTCATTTGAAAAGTACCATAAACCCAAAGTGGAAGGCTTCCATGTGTTCTGCAGGAAAATTACTACAAAACCAATAATATTTTTTTGGTCAGTGCCCAGCAAAAGAACAAACAACAACAACAACCACAACAAAAAACAGAGCAAAGCAAATAAATACTACAACACTGTTCAGCAACAGTATACCCTGGTGTGTACCAGGTGACTTCACAAGTATGGTGAAGAACATACAACTTTTATTAACATGATATAGTCATAGTTCCAGATATTTTCTGGTTTTTGAAAGTTCTGCCTTCTAGAACAAATTTTGAGAAGTTTTCCTGCACAACACACTGAAGTCCCCTTCTTGAGGGAAGCACAATCCAGCAGTTCATTCAGAAGCTGTATTTGTACTTTACTTTATTTGTATTTTATTTGTATTTTATTTTATTTGTGTTTTATTTGCATTTCATTTGTATTTTCTTTTGTATTTTCTTTTATTGGAGAACAGACCTCTTAAGAGATACTTTTGTGTTACCTATATTACTGAAGTATTCTGTTAGGATTCTCAAATGAATGTCTACTAATAACACAGCTAACTAGAACCTGAGGGGATAGCTGTCTATCAAATCTTTTTATGATACTTGGAGAAAAACTGAGTTGGAAATGAGCAATATCTATACAATAAAATGGAATTTCAGGATTGTCTTGTGTCTGCTGAGTACAAGTATACAACAAGGGGAGAAAAATTCAACAAGGTTAGGGTAGGATTTTCTGACCCAATAAAAAACAACAAAACAAGAAGGTCGCCTACCAAACCTTCCCATATTCTAGTTTAGAGTTAGACAGAAATTATTATCCAGAAGTCACATGCATAAGGCACATGCCAGCAATCATTAATTTAACTTAAAGGTGCTCAATAATGTTATTATATGTTCTCTCCCTCCCATTTCAGAAAAGCAGCCAAATAGGTAGTCTGGCATTTGTCATCTAAGGATTTACAGAATTTTTTTATTTACTAGTAGGAATGGGCAAATCTATCAAAATGAATTAAGGAATGGGTATTTATCCTACAGGGAAAAAATATTGAAAGCATCAATTAATGGTCAAACACATTGTATCATTTCTGCAGCTTTCAACAACTGCTGATGTCAGTAGAGGGACTCTTTTTGGTTTCATAAACAATTAAAAAGAATCATAGTAAATTTGTAAATTGGGCTATTATAAAAAAAAACCTGGAGAGATAGTAAGATGCTCAAATTAAGAGTCAACTTACAAGCAATCATGGTTCCACTTGCCAAAAACAACTGAATGAGTAGCTTTCACACAGGAATTGCTTTGTTGTGCTTAAATTATCAGCATTTCTCCTGGGATAATGGAAAATGGAATAACTACCAGGTGCCCTGTCTAAAATACACAATTTAAAAGAATTCTCTCTTATGTGTTCCATTAATGAGGCTGAACTGCATATGCAATAAAGGGAAATAAAGGCAAGTATCCAGTTTCAAGAGCTCTTTTGAGAAATAGGCCTACCATTGGGCTTTCTAGTTTGCCTCTTTTTGAGCGTTATCCTTTGAAATCACTTGAGACTTTCAAGAAGAGATTGGACTGCCATTTGTCAGAAATGGTGTAGGGTCTCCTGCTTGGGCGGGGGGTTGGACTAGATGACCTACAAGGTCCCTTCCAACTCTGATTATCTGTTATTTGTTACCATTCTGAGAAACAGATGTCTCTATAAGAAATAATATGTATTTCATCCCAGGAGCTGAAAGTGCAGTTCTACTTTATACCCTCATGAGGGCAGCTTTGTGGGATCCCAGATGGTTCCTTCAGTTCAACAGATTAATCCCATTTAATCTCTTTATAATCAGTCTTCATCCTCCTAAGCAGATAGTTAAGGAAAATGTTATAGATCATTGCTGGGCTTGTCTTCCCCCGATGCAGCTGTTCTGTGTCATGGTTTATGTAGCACAAATGAATGTTCCCTCTGAACATGCAGGTGGCAAATGAGTAGATATAAGTCATTTTTATTTATGCCTTTAAGAATTGTCCTTGTCAGCTATCTTGAATCTCCTCATTTATGCTGACTCTGTCAATCAAACCAATTAAGCACAATCTTCCACAAAGCAGCCATAGGTATAGGGTTCAAAGATAAATGAGAATATATTCTGATCAAACTATATTATATATAATTATCATTTGGTTCAATGGCACTTGATACAGTCATTACACACATAGCCAGTAATGTGTCTCTTCTGAAGGGCAAGGATTTTTAAGAAATGAAATTTATTTCGATACAGCAAAGATTTCAGAGCCAGGATAGATAAATGGGTTCCTTCTTCATGTTTCAGATTCCAGCTTTCATAGTTTTCTTGCAGTTGTCCATGCTACCTGAGACTTACAGTATTTGGAATACAGTGGATTGACAACATCTATAGAGATAAGTTATTAGAAACTGGAAAGAAGATTTATATTTGATCTCACAAGAAGCAAGGCTTTGAACAATGTTTGCCTGTCCATTCAAAACTCCCAAACATTATAACGTATGTACCATTTTCCTTGGATGACATTATCACAGATGGGAAACAAGTACTAATTCAAGAGCTTTGATGGCTCAGGCTGTTAAAACCTGCTCTTAAGATCCAGCTGTCTACAATTACTGTAGGCTCGAATCCCACCAGGCTCAAGGTTGACTCAGCCTTCCATTCTCTCGGGGTAGGTAAATTGAGGACCCAAGATTGTTAGGGGCAATTAGCTGACCTTGTAAAATGCAGTAATAAGCAGGCATATATAATGGAATGAAGGCTATTGCTGAGCATTGGGTTGCTCCAAAATTGTAAGCCACCCTGAGTCTTCGGAGAAGGGCGGCATATAAATGTAATTAAAAAAAAAACATAGCGTGTGTGAAAAGCCACATTTAGGACAGCTTCAGCAGGGACATTAACAACCATAGCACAAAAATAATACCATCTCAGAATACCAGGACTTTTCAGGTGAGAAGTGCAAGCAGCAGAAAGCTACGTACTAGATCAATGAAATGCAGCATTTGCCAATATCATGAGAATTCATCCAATTCAGAAAAATAAGGTCAATTAAATAATTAGATTAAATAAATATAGACATTATTTGTGCTTGCCACATCTCATTTTATTTAAATTTAAATGGAAATAAATCCAGATTTAGTTCCCCCCCAAGCCACATTCAAGAGGTCTTACTTGGAGGCTATTGGTTTGATAGTTAAAATGAGGGTTGTTTTAATTATTATCTCTGGAGAGCCTCTCCATCCCTCCTACCTCGGCTATATCTCATATAGTTGGCATTTTTATTGCTAGAAACATCTTGCATAAAATGATAGAAGGCCCTCTACTTTCCCCAGTTCCAAAACACCGTGTATGTATTTCTGGCCCAGCATTAATCAAAAGTCAGGTGAAAGAAAAGTCAGCATGACCTAACATGCTCCATGCCTAAATGCCTCAGAATAGCTGACAGACCTGGAAAAAAAGCCAACTTCAAAGTAACTAATATACAGGGGAAAGCTATAATAGCAAAGAATGAGTGTGAAATTAACAGAAAAGGAAGGGTAAGTGCAGCAGAATGCAATTAAACTAACTTGCAATTTAGTGCCCAACTGTTAATTAATATTGCCAAGTGGTACAGAAGGAAAAAATAATTAAAAAATTAAGATTCTCCTGGGATTATCGTTTATTCTCCCTTGCCATTTCTCTTCAGATATATGTAGTATATTTCCTGGATCTAATGCTTGGGGAGAAAGTTGAATTGCAATCAGCCAGGTATTGTTCTTTTATTTTGAAGATGAGACATTTTTGAACCCATTTTGATGTGTGGCTCTCTACATAGAGTACATCTATCAATGAAATGGAGTGGTAATAATGATGATACAGTAGCTTTTGGCTGTGCAGAACAATTGGGTGTCTGCATCACACATTAGGAGAAATGATTGGATATTGACCCAGGAATAAAAATACAGCACAAGGAAAAGTCTTGATTTCAAAAAAGAGGTGTGGGCAAACTTTAGCCAGTCACCCCACTTTATTTATTTATTTATTTATTTATTTATTTATTTATTTAGCAGAAGTGCCTTTCAGTAATAGAAATAATAAATGAGGCATAATAAAGTTATCAAATGGGGCCTCCCCAGTGTTATTGGTTTTAAAAATTGTCCTCTTTCAGGGAACAATGACCTGTTTTCATGCCTGGGGAAGCTGCTCTCAATGAAAAAAAACAACCACAATATGTTAAGGATTGATGGTAAAATGAGTGGAAAACCTTGGTTATAATACTGTATAATGTTAGAAGGCTTCCTGTTTGAGCCTCTTCGTGAATGGACCAAAATCTGCGACTGTGCGCAGTTTTGATCCATGCTCACCGCTGGAGACCCCGAGCCGGCTGGCTTTGGGGTTGAAACCACCCCGTAGAGGTGGTGAAGGTTGGGGAGCTGCCAGCAGGGTTGAGGAGAGCCACATCTCTTCTCCCCAGCTGGTTTTTTTTCCCCTTTCCCAAAGGCGGCAGAAGCGGCTGGCCAGAAATGGCCACCTCAAAGAAGAACTCGAACAGAAAAGAATGTGCAGGAGGAAGCTTGAAGGAGAAAGTGTGACATACCGGGCTTGCAATTGAAAACAACTATTAAAGGTACCTGGAATTTAAACAGCCAAAAACAATGTTATCTCTAAAAGACTTTTACAGCTGTGAATGAAAGAGTTAAGAGGGGAAAATTGGTCTCTTTTTTTCCCCTCAAATACTGATCGCTTCAATTGGCTTGGAATATTAAGAAAGGATTTACAAGAATTGGATATCGATGCACTTGGATATTAATAGGTTGCTTTCAGCTGAAAATAAAGTATCAAGTGATAAAGACTTTTGAATAACTTTAAAGAATTCTTCTTAAAAAGAGTCAAAGATAGAAAACAGAGGGGGAAAAAAGAGCTTAAATAGGGTGGAGTCTGGAAACAAAGGATACCACCTGGAGTTAAATTGCATTGAGAGTGGATTCACAAGACATGAAAAGAATACATAGTAATTGAAGCTCCGTGCAAGCCAAGCCCCCGAAAACTGAAAGTGAAAAAGAAAATAAGAAACGGCTGTGGATTATTGGAGAACTCCTGGGTAGAGGATCTTAGCGAAGGATTAAAGTCATCTGGGGTTGCTTTAAAAGGAAAAATCTCTTTCAGAATGTCATCACTTTTGAAGAATTAAAATACTATTTAAAGACATTAAAGAAGAGGTAAAACGATAGAAATGGAGATCCTAAATATAGAAAATTACAGGAAGCATCAGATGAACAAGAAGGGCAGGACAAAGAAGAAGAAGCCATCTTTAATGATCAAATGACTCAAAATGGGTTAAGAAAAAGGGAAAGAAAAGAGGAAAGAGAGTTAAAAATCTAAGATTGGAGGCAACAATAAAAAAAGTATAAAATGGGAAATAGTTATAATACTGCAAGGACCCATAAGGTAGGATTTCAGAAGGGAAATTGGACATAAAAATGGAAGGGAGAAGAAGAGGGGGAGTTGATAAGAAGAGAAAGTGGTAAAAATCGAATCAAGATGAGCAACAGCAAGAAAAATACATAAAATTAAAAATCTTATACATTTAATCCAACAGTTAGACAATGGTTAATTTAAGTTACTGAGAGGATTCTGCAAGGTACGTGAGATAAATATGGTTAAGTTAGAAAGAAGTTAGTATAGTTTTTTTCTTTTCTGTCAATAAGTAAAGGAGGTAAAGAAGGAAAGAGAATAAAGCCTCTAACAATTTAAAGAGAAATATGGAAATTATAAGAAGTATGGAACGTTTTAATACTGTTTTTCTTTTTGATGATGAAATATAGTGATATGGATGTTAAATGGTAATAAAATGGAAATATCTTAAATAGAAATGAATGAAGGAGATAAATATTAACAATGGCTGAATTGAACTTGAAAAGAAATAATTACTTTAATTATTATTGTTATATGTATGCATAATCTTTTCTTTTCTCTTGTAAAGAATTTAATGGATATCTGTAGGAATGTACCAAGCAGAATCTGATTAATAATGGTTAGATGATATAAAATAGAGGGTAACAGAGGTAATAATGGTAAAGGTGAAATATAAAAGTTAAACAATAATTGGTTAGAAGAGATAGAGGTGTTATCCTTTAGGGTAGTAATTACAGGGTAAAATATGTTTTATAAGATAATATAAAATTCTAAACAAGATAGACAAAAGTGTAATAATATTGATTGGCAAGATATTGAAAATTGGAAAAGAAATGTAATTAATGAAATGATGGAATGATGAAATAACTGAAGCAAGACTATAGAAGCTAGAGAAAGGGGAAATTATGGAAAATAGTGGAATTTGCTATGATAAATGGAATAGAATATATAAAATGAGTGTATAATTGAAATTATAGTCGCATGGAGAAGGGAGTGTCCGGTAACACACTGTTCTCAAAAAGATTTTTGTTTTTGTTTTTATATTTGTCTGTATGCATTTGTTTGCCGGGAATGGTTCTGGGATGATAATATGAAGTGTTATAAAATAAATTAATCTAAAAATATGGAATATTTTGTATGTGAGAATATATAAAAATAATTAATAGATGAGAATGGAAAAGATGTACAAGGAGCTTTAACCTACCGGCATATCATATGTTTTTTCTGTGTATGTCTGTCTAAAATAATAAAACTTTTTTCAAAAAAAAATACTGTATAATGTTAGACCAACAGGAGAATAGGTGGATTCATGGTTTAAAGTTTACTTTGAATTACAGCTTGAAACAAAAGGTTTGTAAGATGATGTATCAATGGTATTTGACTCTGGATAGATTGACAAGAATATATAATGCAACTTCCAAGGCATGTTGAAAATGTAATCAAGGCACATTTGATCACATCTGGTAGTCTTATAAACATGCTAAATCATAATGGATAAATATACGAATGGTTATGCAGAAAATACTTAAAATGCAAATATTAATGAGACTTTTCCTTTCTTTTAGGTATTATGGATACATCAACAGAAAAACAATTTGGAACCTTGTTTCCTATATAAAATGACAGTGACAAGGATTTTATTTGTCAAATATTGGAAAGAAAAAGGAATGCCAACAGTGGAAGAAAGGATTTTAAAATTGACAGAGTTGGCAGCGTTGGCATGGTAAAGTTAACAATGTTGATTAGAGACAATGGTTTGGACAAGTTTATAGGAGATTGGAAGCTGTTAGTGGAGTTTATGTGAATTAAATATGACAATGGACTGTTAATAGAGGGCTTTGAAGTTTATTTTGGGGGATTAACAGTTAACAGTTTTCTTAGTTTTCTTGATTGACAGGCAATATATTTGTATATTTAGGGTTTTCGTAAGAGAATGTGATGTATCATAGTAATTTACCAAGCATAGACGGAAAATGTACAACTTTGTAGACCTATAGAGCAAAAGGGGTAATTTATTAGATTTGTTTGAGATATAGGCATCAGCAGTCAACCAGGGTGACGATATTTTTACTGTTAATATTATATTTCTATTGTACACTTCTTGTGTCTTGTATGCCTGTGTGTGTACAACACACACACACATACACATATATATATAGAAAAAAAGAAAAGAAGAAGAGAAGGGAAGAGAAGAGAAGAGAAGAGAAGAGAAGAGAAGAGAAGAGAAATGACTACCATAGTGATGGAGTAGGGCTTTCTAGGTGGCAAAAAGATGCTGACTGTTTGTCAGTGCTGGGATTCAAATTTTTTTACTATTGGTTCTGTGGGCATGGCTTGGTGGGCATAGCAGGGGAAGGATACTGTAAAATCTCCAGTCAGAGGTGGTATTTGCTGGTTCTCTGAACTACTCAAAAGTTCTGCTACCGGTTCTCCAAAACTGGTCAGAACCTGCTGTATATCACCTTTGGTGTTAGTACTAGAATTATCAATTCTGGGCTGCTAAAATCCAGATAACAACTAGACAACAGCCAAGAGCTAAAATTGTCTGTATTTGTTGCCATCATTTCTTGTAAATGTTTCATTACGTAACCAGGTAACACCTAACTAAATGATGTTATCTAGTTGGGTAATCAAATGTCTGCAAGAAAACAATCAAGCTCAACAGCACCAAGGACCCCACAGTTCAACCCTGAGCTACAAATACTTTCTTCTATTAGTGGATATCCTAATCAATATGACGAAAGGCCATTTGCCATCAAAACTCATCTTTGCCAGTCATTCTACCACCATTCATCATACCTTGGTTTAGGTTCTTCAGTGGATACATATTAACCTCATAGCAGACAACAGCCAGGTATATTTCCTGGTTTATTTAAAGATTGAAGCCCTGTCCAGGCTGCCTGCCTTTGCAGGTCCCAAAGATGCCACCAGTGCCTTGACTATGTTTATATCACTGATTATCTTCTCCTTTTACTTCCTTTTACCAATGTTTTTCTTTTCCTTTTAAGCCTCTTCATTAGGACACTTGTGCTTCTCAACCCCTGAAGAGGCCAAAGAAAGTTCCATTTACTTCATTTCTATGTTCAGTGAAACTTCAACCTGGTTCTTAATTCATAATGTATAAATTACCAGTCAAAAAGCAAAAATCAAGCCAATCAGGTGCAGAAGCTGTTATGTCTTTCTAGCTACTACAAAAGAAAGACTAAAAAGCAAGTGCACACGCTTGCACAATGGAAGACAGGGGGAAAAAAACTGGATGCAAAATTTAATTGGAATCTCAGTGAACTCCACCAAACTTGTACTTTCTAAAATGTTAAGATACAGTTCATAATTTTAAAAAAGGCAAACACAGATGCATATTATTAAAAAGGGGCACATGAAACAGATTATATTATTAATATATATTAATAGCACAGACAAAATTACATATACAAGACTACATTTGTGTTGATTTTTCCCTTGATTTTAAATTGGCAGAATTGAAATGAGAAACTGAGCAGTTAGCAAAATGAAGAACTGAGCAACACTGAAATGGATGGATTTGCCAGATACCTGCAAGAGCCTACAAAACCTGAAATGAAATATCAGCAAAGAAACATAATAAACAAGTTCCTATATCAGTTTGCATTCAACAAAAATTCCAGCAAAGTATTTTTTTTATATTATAGGCTCAGTGGCTAAGACGCTGAGCTTGTCGATCAGAAAGGTCAGCAGTTCAATGGTTCGAATCCCTAGTACCGCATAACGGAGTGAGTGCCCGTTACTTGTCCCAGCTTCTACCAACCTAGCAGTTCGAAAGTATGTAAAAATGCAAGTAGAAAAATATGGACCACTTTGGTGGGAAGTTAACAGCGTTCCGTGCGCCTTTGGCATTCAGTCATGCCAGCCACATGATAACGGAAGCGTCTTCAGACAGCGCTGGCTCTTCAACTTTGTAACAGAGATGAGCACTGCCCCCTTTTTATCATGGCACATATCTAATAATGTGATTTCTGAAAGAGTCCTTACAATTCAATCCTTAAACAGTCTCATTAGAAGTATATTTCAGTGAAATGTATTCAATGCTTTCAGATAACCAGTGTGATCAAATGAATGTACAAAGTCACAGCAGTTTCCACTGCCTTGGATGGTTTCCAGATCATTCAGATATGTAAAGTTGTACTGAAGGCTTATCAGTATACTTTTGAAAGACCAATGATTAAGAATATAAATATAATTCATGGAAATATGATTAAGTAGTACAATATTGTGTTAATATTTTCATAATTGATTGGTTCATAGAAACCAGGTAGTAAAATGGGAGCTAATACGATCCTTTTTCTAATAATAACTTGTCTAGAGGATATTAATGTTCAGCCTAATGCCTTTAATCTGAAAGGTCTCCTTGTTAAAATTATAAGCGTTAAGCTATGATGTAGAGCCCATAAGAAAACAGAGAATGCTGGATTTCAAACAAGTAAATCCTTTTTCTCTTCCAGCACTACACAAAATAAAGAGAACCGAATGCCTTATCAAATCAACAATTGTTTCTGAAATATTGCCTATGGCTAACATCTTTCCATGGGGGGTCAAAGGTCATCTGGTAATGTGAGATATAACAACTTTAGATCTATAAAATACTAACCTTCCAATCAGATTTCGAAGGAGATCTAAATCAATCACTCCCTTCATGTTTTCATGAGAAAATATGCCCAAGAGTTAACTGTCTGCATGAAGTATTTCAACAAGAGAGAATCTAGCATCCCTTTGAGGAAAAGATGTCAAACAGGCATTATGAACCACCAAGGACTGTTATGTTTGATCAAAAACTGTCCCTTATGACTTCAACCTTATACTGTTCAAGGCAACAACAAAATCATCAAAACAAAGTTTTGTTCTCTCCTTGAAACAAATGTTGTATTGTTGCTATATCTGGTGCTTTTTGCCTGGCTAAACATGGCCAATCCCTTTAATGTTTCCTGACAGATCTTGCTTTTCATACCAATGGTCACCTTTATTGCTATTCTAATCCAGGGGTGTCAAACTCATGGCCGGATGTGTCATGTGCTGGCACCACCCCTGCCCGGTTTACCGAAGGAGGGAAAAGTCCTGATACATCACGTGAGTCCGCCGTGACACCATGAGTTTGACACCCCTGTTCTAGTCTTACAAAGGATGATCTGGAATTCCTTATAACTTGAATGCTATGATCCTGTTTTAAAAAGTAAAGAGTGATTTCTGGAGTTAGTGATCCATGAACATTTTTTGGCAGAAAGTGAGTTAGCTATTGCCTTCTTCCATGTCCAGTTACAGCCTAGGGCCTTCCTTGTAGTATGTCCTCCAAATAATAATATAATTAGCTTCTTTTTTTTTCAAAATCAGCAACAATTCCCTAGGTGCTGTCACTTGATCTAGGCAGGGAACCATTAATCCTCCGCAGAACCATATTAACTATTTTGCCACCATAATACATTGCTGGCTTGTGTTAAGTTATGATTTATGATTATTTAAAAGCATATTGATACATACCGTTGAAAATTAGGAGCCAGATTCTTCCTACAATCTAGACCGGAAACAGTCTTTCCAAGCAACACAATTCTAATAAATCAGATTACTACGCCACAACTGACTTACTATTACTTTGAGCTGAGGTAGACTTTATCCCATAGTATATTTTCCATGATGCATTGTGTTCAAACAATAACAGCTCAGAATTGGAACTGGAAAGGTTTTGACTCTTCTGTCTATTCTAGAGAAAATGAAACTGTAAACAAATTACCTGCAGTGTTTCATACAGTAATCTGGGCTTTAGCCCAATTAGATTAAAAAATATTTTTATTACCTCTGATAGCATTACTATCAGCCTGTTTGCTAAGTGAAACTTCAGGGGAAATAATGCCAAATACATTGCCAAAATCAGTTAAAAGCATTACCACAATTGTTAAATTGCATCACCAACCCCCACACACCTATCTAACATATATCTCAGAGCCACATAGCTATACTGTAACACAGGGGTCACCAACCTTTTGGACCTCAGGGACCACCAAATTCATAATTTTAAACCCTGTGGACCACTAATATGAATTTTGAGTGATGGTGGCTTACTGATGTTGGTGGGAAAGTCGGCCCCATATTCCAGAGCTGCAGTAGTGACAGGACTGGCCCTTTGGTCATCTTGGAGCAGCTGCTCCTCCACCCAGGTGCACCGGCCTGCCATGGACTGGAGGAACTGCTCTGGGATGACCAAAGGGCCAGTCCTGTGACTACTGCAGCTCTGAAATATGGGACCAACTTTCCCACCAATGTCAGCAAGCCACCCCGGGGCGGATTTCCCTACCACACCATTGGTCTTACCTTCCAGTTCCAGCTCAGGTGGCTCTATTCAAGGTAAGGTTTTGCGCTCAGCTGAAGGGTAGGGGGCAGCAAGTGGGTGGGCCATGTGTGCAGCACAGCCTTGTGGTCCCATGCAACCTGGATTAATTGCTTTGAGGGGGAGTGCTTTGGGGAGGGGACATTTCTCTGCAGACCACCAAAATTTTCTCACGGACCACCAGTGGTCCCCGGCCCACTGGTTAGTGACCACTGCTGTAACACCCACACACCCACACACATGCATACACCCACACACACCCCCACACACCCACACACATACTTAAAAGCAAAAAGAAAGAACATAAGTACAGACTATGGAAAATTATGGCTTTTACATGCTGCCTATACAGATGTCAACTGTTGTAGGAAAAAAAAATAAGAACAGCAAAATATTTTAGAACTATCTTACACAGGATCTCTTCTCTCAACACTTTGAATTTGCTTCTATAATGAGACCATTTCTCTAGAACGTTGGAAAATTAACAAATTTTATATTTATGGAAGAATTGTAAGAGGTTGGTGTCATTTGAATTGACGACATCAGTATTACCCACAATAAATACCTGGCTGGGTAAGTCATAGAACATAATTTGCCCAACCACATATTCTGTAAAATGAGAAGTTTTTATCCAAGTCAAGTGAAATTTATTTGGGCTTAGACCTGGATCACTTCAGGCAATAGAATTCCTAAAAGTGCCAACTCATCAATGGAAAATCAATTGTAGGGAGTAGGGCAAGTTTTTACTTATGTTCTTTTCAAGTATCTGATTTGAACATACAGTAAGTAAGGAGCACCTAGGAACTGTTAATTTGATTTGCAATTTGTCAGTTTATGGAATTTGTTCTTCCTGAACCTAATGAACACAATTACTATTTGAGAATCAAATTTTTGGTTTTTTTCCCAGAACCCCCAAAATGTGAAAGCTAAACAGAAAAATGTCCAAAATGAAAAGCATTAAGAGTTACATTAGGAAAAAGTTAAAATAATACATATATTTTAACAACATGCAACAAGAAAAGTCATGTGGATTTTCATCTGATTTTATTTTTTGTTTTAAACAAAATAGGCTAGATGAGCTAAAGCAAAGGTTATGATTTGACATTCATCCATTTTATCTCTAAAGTGAACATCCAGAACCTGCCACATCCCATTGATAATAATATGAACAATAGATATATAATCCCTTGGCTGAAACATGATTAGCTGTTCTCTGTGTGCAAGAAGTTATTTTCACAGGGAAATGATCCATGACTAACAAGATACCTGTCCCTTCATTGGACATCCTATATATGCAGAAGAGAAATAGAAACCTTCAAACCACCTGCAGCTGTAATGTTTATAAGCAAAAACAAAGACAAGGGACTTTAGAGATTACTTTCAAATTGTAATTTTGAATGGAACAGTAGGGTAAATGAGCAAAAACACGGGAAGGAATGATGTTAGTTCTATTTAATCAAGGTAACATTTAAATTATATTTTTTCCTGGTCCTCACCAATCATTTTGGTCAATCAACAGCCACTTTCTTGGAGTGTAGCTTCTGTTATCATTCTAAATATGCAAAAGTCTTGATGCATAGCTGATTTAGAAAAATACCTCTTTGAATTGAAGTGAGCATGATCAGCAGGCACAAGGCTGCTGATGGCACTTGGCTAAGGGAGTTGGCCTCTTTCTAGCATTTGGTGTTTCCAGGTACCAAAAGACAGCCTGAAAGAATCCAAACAGCCAATCACTATACAGCATATGGCACTATTGTTGTCGTTGTTTTTACAGCAGAAAGTCTCATATGTGAGGTTTGGCCAGCTCAGTAACAGCTCTTTCCATGAGACAGTTAAAACAGCAAAGCTGGAACACATGCTTGCATTCTGCTCTATTGTGGTTTCTCTGTCAAAAAATATTTCTCATTGTCACTGGTGGGCTTCCCTTCTGCTGTGCCATTCTCTAGTGTTGAGTGCCTATTGAACTTTTTGAGGGTGTCATTTTTTTAATGTGCCTATAATAACTATCTTAAAATAGAACGAACAATCTGGAATCCAATGCATGAGGTCAGAACAAAAGAAAATAGCAATAGCAATAGCACTTAGACTTATGTACCACTTCACAGTGCCTTAAAGTCCTCTTTAAGTGGTTTACAGAGTCAGCATATTGCCCCCAATAATCTGGGTCCTCATTTTACTGACCTCAGAAGGATGGAAAGTTGAGTCAACCTTGAGCCAGTCAGAATTGAACTCCTGGCATTGAGCTGAATTAGCCTATAGAATAGAATAAAATTCTTTATTGGCCAAGTGTGATTGGACACACAAGGAATTTGTCTTTGGTGCATATGCTCTCGGTGCACATAAAGGAAAAAAAATACATTCCTCAAGAATCATAAGATGCAACACTTAGTGATAGTCATAGGTTACTAATAAGCAATCAAATCATACTAGGAAACAAATAAAACAATATAAATTGTAAAGATACAAACAACATGGTTATAGTCATAAGTGGGAAGAGATAGGTACTAGGAAGTATTATTATAATCTAGTAGTAGACGAATAATAGTAATACAGTCTTAGTAAATAAGTTGACAGTGGGAATTAGTTGTTTATCAGAATGATGGCATTCAGGAAAAAAATCTCCTTGTGTCTAGTTTTTCTGGTGTGCAGTGCCCTATGGTGTCATTTTGAGGGTAGAAGTTGAAACAGTTTGTGTCCAGGATGTGAGGGGGCTGTAGAGATTTTCACAGCCCTCTTTGAAAATATACAGGTCCAGTATACAAAGCCTCAATGGAAGGCAGGTTGGTAGCAATTGTTTTTTCGGCAGTTCTAATTATCTGTTGAAGTCTGTGCCTGTCTTGTTTGGTTGCAGAGCCAAACCAGATTGTTATAGAGGTGCAGATGACAGACTCAATAATTCCTCTGTAGGATTGAATGAGCAGCTCTTTGGGCAGTTTGAGTTTTCTGAGTTGGCACAGAAAGAACATTCTTTGTTGTGCTTTTTTGATGACGTTTTGATATTAGATGTCCATTTTAAGTCTTGAGGTATGATAGAACCTAGAAAATCTAGGTTCTATTAAATCTAAACACAACTTGGAAATTTCTTCCTGCTGCTTCTACTTCTTATTTGCTTGGACTCTGAATTTATTGTTTTCAGGGTAGAAATGATCAAACTACTTTTATTCATCTGCCTTGTATTTCCTGTAATAGGGAATGTCTTAAATCAGGAACTTTAATTTCCAGAGTAGCTTCTTTGTTATTGCTGTGTTGATGGTAAAATATAGAATAGTATAGTATTTGGGCATGTATCAGGAATGGTATAGAATGGTGAACTACATTATTACCTTTCTTGATTCTGTGAGGGTTTTCTCTTGGGCAAGTTCTTGTTTCATTGAAGATCTGCTCTTCATTGACAAGAAGAGAACCTGCTTGACAATTTTCTCCTCTCCCGTTTTCCTTTTTTCCCCCCAAGAAGTCGACTCACAGCTGTGACATATGTTTAGTAAGCCTGATGATATTAAGCTTGATATTTCTTCAGTGGAACAGCTTAGCTGCTTTGCTTGTGGCAAAACTGATTCTTACTCCAATAAGAATTGGAGGCACATCACAGCTGGGGATTATCCAACAGCCATGTTGACAAAACAGATGGGACTTTCCACCAACTGGAGAGGATATTCACTGCCTTTGTATACTGCAAATAGAGAATATGGAATGAAACCATCATTTAAAGAGTATGAGAGACTGTTTTATTTAGCCATTCAGAAGTCTAGTATAAATTCTATCACTCGGTAAGAGTGCATTGTGTTTTGAAATGGATAATAACATTTACTTATATTTTATCCCGATGGTGAATCACCAACTCTATTCAATTTACAAATGGCAATATGTGCATTAATTGTAGATAATATATTACTGACAGACTTCTGTGGTGGAAAGGGCGTGTTGTTTGAAATCTCACATAAAGCAACATATTATTTTACATATTAACATAAGCAACATGACTTTCTTTTGAGAATTTCAATATACCCTGTTGGCTTTAAATTGCTCACTTTTTTAAAGGACTATTTAAAAATGTTCTAACTACTTATAGCATCCAGAGAGGGAGATTCCATGCCTGCCAATTAAAAAGAAGCAGCAGTGATTAATGAGAAAAAGTTTATGAGGGCTAAATATTATGAAAGCAATAGAGAGGCATCTGACAACTGCCTGATGTTCTGCTATCATGATTTCTAATTATTCCCTCACTTTTAATTATTTCTCATCTTCATCTTTTTGGACTGTTTGCTAAATCCTTCTGATACTTTGCACCCTATAGCTTTACAGATCAACCTTTGCTGTGACCCCATACTCTACAAAACAGAATATTTAGTGGTTAGCAAGAATAATCATTTATCTTAGCAAAATGTCAAGATATCCTCCATTAGCCAGTAATAATGATTGGCATTGTAATTTTCTTGGCAATAAACCTGATTAACGTTGTTCACTCCAATCCAAAACTTGCTCATGCTTGTTTAGAGAGTCATTTAAAATCCTCATGCATCAGAAACATAATTCAGAACTCGAGAAAGAATAAAAACATAAAGCAAAATGGATGAAAAAGTCTCAATGAAATCAGCTTACAGGCATTTAAATGAAAATGCATTAGGCTTTGGTTTTAAAGTAGGCTTATTTGCTTTATCAGAAGGAGTTCCCACTAAAATCCAAAGAGATGAAATTTCACAAAGACACACAGACAGACACACACGATTTGAATAAAACTTTAGTGAATAAAAGTTGAGGGAAAAACACTCAAAATTATGGGGGTGGGGTGGGGCAAATTGCAGGAAATGTAATTCATACTGATGAATATATACACAACTTTGCTTCCTCTTTGTCTACTTTCTAAAGCTTTTTTTGTCCACCTAAAGTTGAATTCTCCAGGGATATGGCTCTTTGAAGGTGAAGGTTCTTCTTCGGGCTTGTGGGTTGCTTTCCAAAATATTTGGAAACCAACCCACAAGCGCTGGGAACGAATCTGCACTTTCATCTTACAGCCGAGCTACAGATATTTGCCACCATCACATATGCTCTTTTTTCCAACTGGAGGGAAATGGCATTCTGGTGAGATTTCCTTCTCTTAAGCTCCCAAACTGAACTACCATAAGTAATACTGAATTTTAGGAACAGTACAGGTTCAGCTCTTCAGGCATATAGACTTCTCAGTTTATAACACACATGATGTTCAAATAACTAAGAACAAGAAGAGAAATTTTCTGATGATCCAGGGATGGGCTTCAAAAATTTTAGCAAGGGGTTGTCTATCTGGTTGCTAGTTGGCCTCCTGCACCCTGGTGAGGGGGCCTTTTTGCTCTCCCCAGGCTCCAGAGAGTTTCCTTGAGCCTCCATGAGGGTCAATATGGCCTCCCCGGGCTCCGGAGAGTTTCCTTGAGCCTCCATGAGGGTGAATATGTCCTCCCCGGGCTCCGGAGAGTTTCCTTGAGCCTCCATGAGGGTCAATATGGCCTCCCCGAGCTCCGGAGAGTTTCCTTGAGCCTCCATGAGGGTGAATATGGCCTCCCTGGGCTCTGGATGGTATGGTATGATGAAGGGCAGAAAAATGGAAAGGGGAGGAGGAGATATACTATATGGCAAAAGTAAACCAGAACAAGGACTGAACGAGAAGAAAGCATGAATTAATGAAGAAACCTAAGAAGCCTACAGTAACATTCCTGCCCACCTTGAAGTTGACCTTTTATAGTAACATAGAAGGCAAACTCAAGAAGAAGCAGAAACAGAAGTTAACAGTGAATGAGAAAAAAAATTATTCAATAGTTAAGAGATGAAACATGGTGAATCAAACAAAAACAAAACAAAACCATAAAACTTATACAAATTAATAAGGTTTTTTTTTGGAGGGGGGAGTGTTGAGCTAAATCCATGCCCAAGATTTCTCAAAATACCTAGTTGCTAGTCTCATCTTCTACAGTCACAATAAACATAATTTTTAAAAAATAAAGATCAGGATGATACCCACCAACTTGATGTACTTTGGGAGAGTAAACACCCATGGATTAAGGTACTACATTATATCTTATATTTCATCATTTTATTTCATCAAGGTTTACATCTAGCACTCATTATAGAATTTATAATTAATCACAGATGGAACATTTTGACAATGCATAGCATAAATTCAGTACACTGTAAAATCCATTAGTATCCCTTAACAAGGTTTGCTCTGAATAAATTATTACTTTATAAAGGAACAATGGAAATAAAACAACAAAACAAATATGTAACTAAAATAAATCATTTGCCAGGCAGTTATGCTTTATAAATAATGATTCTCAGGATAATTTTAAACAGAAAAGATCTATTCCTGTTAATAACTCAGAAAGACTAATATGTAGAGAAGAAATGCAATTCAGATAATTAACTATCTAGGAATCAAGCAACTAATTCAGAAAGGAGTTTGATTCCCAAAGAGTCAGACCTGATTAGTACTTGCATAAGAGATAACTAGAAAATCCCAGAAGTGTAAGCTAAGTGGGAAAAACATCTTGAAAAGAGCCAGTGGCAAACCATTTTAATATTACTGACAAAAAGCATTGTTTGTAATATACCCAGATATTTGCCACAGATTAGAAACACGAAAAGATACTTTATCTCAAGTTTATAAAATTAGTCTACCTAGTTCAGTTTTACCTAGGTTGACAATTAGATATCTTCAAATTTTTAGACAAGAAATCTTTCTCATTCTACTTTGAGATGCCTGGGAGCAATTTGTCTAAGCAGTCTCATTCTTGATCTCATGTCTCTTCCCTAAAATATAACCTGTCATCGTCATCCAATTCAGGAGCCATTAGAAAATCCACTTACTCTTCATTTTATTGCATTTCTTTAAAAAAAATGTAACTTCAGCTCCCTTCATTTTGGTGGGCACAAGTTAAGCTGTGGATTATTTTAAAAAGTATCATTTTTTAAAATAAAAACTTTCATTAAAAAAACACCCTTTTATAATATGTTTGAGACATCTTAAGAAGATCCCTCAGATCAGATAATGTGCCAGTGCTGGCTGACCATGTCCATAAGCTTGATATGTATATCATATTGCCAAAATATGATTGGAATAAATTGAAGAAGTTTGGATCTGCTTTCTCAATGGACTCACACAGTCACCTCCTTCTCTCTTCATTCTCAGACACCCCATAAAGCATCTTTCCTCCTGATGATTGGAAACCTCTTCTGAATTACATTACTAACCTGTAAAGGGAAAACTAATAATATTTGCAAAAATGGGAGTGTTTTTCTAGACACATCTGTCACAGCTTGATCCAAGCCAGTTTGCCAGAGGGGATGTATATTTCTGCTCCCTATAATGCTTTGTAATATGCCAGTTATTTCTTCCCCTGATAAAGATTCAAAGACTTCTTTCAACTTGGCACCCTTTAATCTTTCTGTCACCAAATGCCACAGGGCTTTCAGAATTTCTTTTATATCGGTGGCATCACCTCTACTTTTCATTTGTGGCCTTACATGTTCAACTGAACAGATGTTATTCCAGGGCAAAATAAAAAAGTTTTATAAACTAAATATTGGCAAGAAATTGTCTAGTTATATCTGAGTTAGCAAGATGAATTTTAGATTTATATCACATGTTGCATGGATGACAGTTTAAAAAGAGAAACGAATTTATTGTCATTGGGTATAGAAGAAACAACAGGGATCTTGTAAATATATTTAGGGGCTATAAAGTCACAACTCTCTAGCAATGCCATGGGACAGATTCTGCAAAATGGGGAATAGCCAGTGGTGCATAATGGGTGGTGGAAGAATAGACAATCTAGTGTGACACTTTGAGCAACACTCAAAGTGATTTCAAAAGATTTTGTAAGGAAGAAACTAAGTTCATATGAATATCCTCTATCAACAATACTCAGTTGTACATCTCTGTTCCTGGCATCCAAGTGATGCTGTGTCGAGAAGCTATCTGGATAGGGAAGAACAGGTTTGGCTCAACCCTGGAAAGAATAAGCAGCTAGGAGTTCTGGATCCCCATCCCTGGGTAGGGAAGTGTTTTCATCTTTGATTCTGGATGGAGAGGTACTGCTGACTGAGACTTAGTGCAGAATCTGGAGGTCATCTGGATCTGGATCTGGAGAGAAATTTACTTCTGAATAAGATTCAAGGTGCTGTTTGTCACCTTTAAAGCCCTACATGATAGAACTGGATTCCTGGTGGGACTACTCACTCCCAAGAACTTCTGCCTAGCCCATATGATCCCCTAAGGAAAGCAAATTCCAAGTTGCCTCTTTAAATATTGCTACCTTATGGGATTTAGGAAGCATGCCTTTTCAATGGTTGTCCCTGTTTCTCCCCAGTTTTATGATGGGCTACAAGTATATAGTCTTTAGCAAAGTTGTTAAGACCTGGCTTTTCCCTTAAGCATTTGGGATATTGAATGGATTTAGATCAACAATTTCCAATCGGTGGGCTGCAAGAAAATGTTGGTGGGCCACAGAGGAATGCCCCCCAAAGTACTCCCCCCAAAGCAATTAATCCAGGCTATGTGGGAACACAAGTCTGTGCCACCCACATGACCCGCCTACCCACTGGCCCCCACCCTTCAGCCAAGCACAAACCTTACCTTGATTAGAGCCACATGAGCTAGAACTGGAAGGTAAGGTAAGACCAACGGCAGGGGAGGGAAATCCCCCCAGGTTGGCTTGCTGACATTGGTGGGAAAGTCGATCCCATATTCCAGAGCTGCAATAGTCACAGGACTGGCCTGTGCATCAGCCTGCCATGGATGAGCTGCTCCAGGATGACCAAAGGGAGAGTCTTGTGACTATTGCAGCTCTGGAATATGGGACTGGCCTGTGGTGTGGTTGGAAATCTCCACTTCAGCTCTTTGACTCCCAGGGGCAGGAGATCAGCCAAGCTATCTGCAAAATCATCTCTCTCGAGGAGCACTCTCAGAAGCAGCATGGGAAATTTTTGCTGGGCTCTTGAGAGATGAAAGTGACTGCTTCTCTCTGCGAGTGCTCCTCAAGAGAGAGAGAGGGGTGATTTTGCAGGTAGCTTGGCCGAACTCCTGCCCCTGAGAGTCAAAGCGCTGAAGTGTGAGCAGCGTGGGAATCTTTGTGTTATGTATGCAGAGTTTGAAATGACTGGTTGTTGTTGTAAAGTGTTTGAATTCATTGGTTGTAAAAGTGTGGGAAAACCCTGCACTCTGATTGGCTGACAGCCATGGCAGCCAGCTATAAAAGGCTGCTGTGCCTGAGCCAATTGGGTCTGTTCTGAGCTGAAGTCACAATAAACTTTGAGCTGTAGCACTCCGCGTCCTGCCTCTCTATGCAAACTTAACACTGGCGACGAGGATGGGATTTCCCTGAAGAGAAGGCAATGCGGAACAGAGAAGAGCAAGGTGGCTGCGCTGAACACCCCCCCCAGCCCCATTCGACCCAAAGAATGAAGACTGGGAATCATATGCAGATCAGTTTCAGATGTTTTTGGAAGGAAGCGATCTTGCTGCCATTTCTGAGCAGCGGAAGAGGGCGGTCTTTCTTATGTATTGCGGTCCGGCAGTTTTCAAGATGGTGAAGGCATTAGCTGGTGCAGCAGACGTGAAGGTAATGGCATGTCCTGATCTATAGAGGCTTTTAAGGGCGGACTACGCACCCCAAGTATCGTGCCTCATTAAGAGACACGAGTTTTATCGCCGTGATCAGGGGGAAGACGAAAGCGTAAACGACTTCGTGGCAAGTTTAAGAGACATTGGGGGTGCATGCGAATTCAGCAGCTTAGAGGAGGCCATGCGCGATCGATTTGTTTTGGGCCTTAAAGACAAGGTTTTGCAGAGCAAATTACTGATGAAACCTAAGATCATGCTGAAAGAAGCCATAGAAGAAGCAGAGGCCACCAAATTCTCAGCAGCAGCCATGAGAAAGATGAACAAGACAACAGGCCATTCTGAGGGGGAGAAGACCACCACTACCCATTATGATGAACTGGAATCTGAGTCAGAATACAGTGAAGAAGAAGAAGGAATTAACAGACTCAGATTAGAGTGGAAACGAAATGACCTGAGAAGAAAAGGGCATGAGTTCCACTGCATAGGTTGTGGGGGGAATCACCCCCGCACTGAATGCAAGTTCCTGGACACCATTTGCCTCCGTTGTGAAAAAAGAGGGCACATTGCGAGAGTCTGCAAATCATCCAGAACTCCACCAAGCAGAAGGAAGTTTGCTGCAAGCAACAAAGACAGAGAAGTCAAGCCAAACAACATCAGTGAGAAAATGGGGCGCAACACAGAAGCAAATGGAAGGAATGAAACTCATCAAACAGTAACTATTGGTCATTCATCCCCATTAAATAACAAGAAAGTGCATGTCAAGGTATTTATTGAAGGAAGGCTTTGTCAAATGGAAGTGGACTCAGGTTCATACCTATCTATGGTGTCATGGGACACTATTCAAAGACTGATTCCAGACATTCAGAAGACTCAATTCAAGAAGCAGGCATTAACTCTTAAAGACTACCAAGGGAACAAGATTCCAATAGTTGGAACAAGAGAATTCAATGTGAAGTTCAAAGGTCACAGCAAACGCCTACCCCTGACCATCGTAGACAAAGATCGCCCAAGTTTGCTGGGACTGGAATGGTTCAACACCCTGGGCATCGAAGTGACTGGCATCAATCACGTAAGCAACACTGAGTGGGAAGCGTCTTTGAAGTCTGAGTTTCCGGAGGTCTTCAGTGACGGATTAGGCAAGTACTCGGGGACCCCTATCACTTTTGCCCTAGATCCCAAGGTACAACCAATCCACTTAAAACCCAGAAGGGTGCCTTTTGCATTGAAGGAAAAAATTGATGAACAATTAGATAAACTGATAGCTCAAGGGGTATTAGAGCCCACAGACCACTCCAGGTGGGAGACACCCATAGTCACACCGGTCAAGGCGGATGGCTCGGTGAGAATCTGCAGGGATTACAAGGGGACATTGAACCATGCGCTACAACAGAGCGCATATACAGTTCCGTGGTTCATCACTTATTACACTCTCTTGGCGGGGGCACAGTCTTCGCCAAGCTGGACCTGGCCCAAGCATACCAGCAGTTAACAGTTGATGATCTAACTGCAGAAGCCCAAACCATTGTAACCCATCGGGTTGCATTCAAATGCAAGTGGTTACAATTCGGTGTAAGTGTGGCACCAGGCATCTTTCAAAGCCTCATGGAAAGGATGCTACAAGGGTTGCCTGGGGTGGTGCCTTATTTTGATGATGTTTTAATCTCTGCTGAAAATGACAATCAGTTACATGAGAAACACAGAGAAGTTCTAACCAGGTTCAAAAAAGCAGGGTTAAAGGTCAAAAAAGAGAAATGCACACTAAGAACTGACAAAGTAGAATTCTTGGGTTATATGATTGATAAACTTGGCATCCACCCCACAGAAGCCAAAGTTCAGGAAATCAAAGAAGCCCCCAGGCCTAGATGCAAAACTGACTTGCAAGCATTCCTAGGACTTATTAATTTCTATCATATGTTTCTATCTCAGAAAGCAACCACTGCAGAACCCTTACACAGATTACTGGATAAAAAATCTGCATGGGTCTGGGGCACAAAAGAAGAAGCTGCATTTAACAACATCAAGAGACAAATCACTTCTGATTGTGTCCTGATACAGTTTTCTGAGAATTTACCTGTAATATTGCATCCCCTTTTGGAGTGGGGGGGGTGCTGAGCCACATGCTTCCCAGTGGAAGGGAAGCCCCATTGCATTTTACTCTCGCACTTTGACCAAAGCAGAGAGAAATTACAGTCAACTGGACAAGGAAGCGTTGGCTATCGTGGCAGCAGTCAAGAAGTTCCATGAGTACGTATATGGGAGAAGGTTCACCATTGTTACAGATCACAAACCTCTTTTAGGCATTGTGGCAGGGGACAGACCAACGCCCACCATCCTGTCACCAAGAATGCTGAGATGGACTGAATTTCTTGCTGCTTATTCATACAAACTCATCCACAGACCGGGAAAAGACATTGGGCACGCTGATGCTTTGAGTCGCTGCCCACTTCCTTTGCACACTGAGGACCCTGCTCCTGAAACTTACACCTTCTTTCTAGAAACTGTTGCCAAACTTCCAGTCCATGCTGCTGAAATTGCTAGAGAAACTGCCAATGACACTTTATTGGCTCCTATTGTGGGCTGGATTAAAAAGGGTTGGCCACTACATGATCTACCTCAAGTTTCCCAACCCTTTAAATCCAGACAAATTGAATTATCTGTTTTGAGGGGATGTATTTTGTGGGGTAACAGGGTGGTTATTCCTGCAAGACTGCAGAAAGAGGTCGTGGAAATGTTACATGAGGGTCATCCGGGTATTGTCAGAATGAAGGGATTGGCCAGGAGTTATGTATGGTGGCCAGGTATTGACAAAATGGTAGAAAACTGGGTTGCATCCTGCCCCAACTGTCAGCAAGTAAGGCCTGCTCCACCTCTCGCCCCCAAACATGAATGGGAATGTCCTAGGGGGCCATGGTCCAGGATTCACACTGTTTTTGCTTGCCCTACCAGGGGGCACACTTTCCTTATTGTAGTTGATGCATACTCCAGATGGTTAGAGGTTATCCCCATGGGTTCCACCACAGCAGACGCTGTTATCAAACAGCTTAAGAAACTTTTTGTAACTCATGGGTTACCTGATGTGCTTGTTTCTGACAATGGTCCTCAATTTACTGCTAACATTTTTGAATCATATTTAGCACAACAGGGTATCAGACATGCCCTTACTGCCCCTGGGCATCCTTTGGCTAACGGCTGTGCTGAACACATGGTACGATTTACCAAAGAGAAACTCCAACAATTGGGTCCAGGGGACATCACTGAGAAAGTTGAAAAACTACTCAGTATCCAACACATCACTCCTAGTCCATCCACTAACTTAACCCCAGCTGAGCTTTTGATGGGTAGAAAACTCAGGTCTACCCTGGACCGCCTTCACCCCACTTACGCACCCAACGCACCACTAGATTCCACCAGCAAATTTCGCACATTCACTCTGGGGGATCCTGTTTATGCTAAAAACCTTGTGGGTGAACCATTATGGATTCCTGCTGTGATAACCCAGGTTACAGGCCCCAGGTCTTACAGGGTTCAAACTGAGGATGGTGTTTTGTGGAGTAAGCACATAGACCAGTTACGGTCCAGACTGCCTCTGGAGCATCGCCCTTGCTCCTCTTTGGATTCCAGGCCCACAGCTTCTTCTAGGGGGGAAGGGGGAGATAATGAAGGTAATCAGCAAGTGAGAATCCACCCCATGTGTAATGAGCTAACTCGACAGGAAACATCTCAAAACCTGTCAGGGGGTCAACATCCAAGCTTACAAATGGAAGGTTGCGATTCACTACCAGATTTGGGTGGTGACATTGGGTTGGAGATGGATTGGGAGGAGAGACCAGGTTGTAGTAACCAATCAGGTTCTACTAGTACAAGAAGTCCTAATAAGGGATTGTTGGCAGAAACATTTCCTTCCTCACCTAGTGAGATTCACAAAACACCTGAACCACGCAGGTCTCAACATACCCATAAAAGCCCCACCTATTTACAAGAGTATATTAGATAGATGGGGTTTGAGTATGGACCAAACCTAGTGGGGAGGGGTGTTATGTATGCAGAGTTTGAAATGACTGGTTGTTGTTGTAAAGTGTTTGAATTCATTGGTTGTAAAAGTGCGGGAAAACCCTGCACTCTGATTGGCTGACAGCTGCGGCAGCCGTCTATAAAAGGCTGCCGCGCCTGAGCCAATTGGGTCTGTTCTGAGCTGAAGTCACAATAAACTTTGAGCTGTAGCACTCTGTGTCCTGCCTCTCTATGCAAACTTAACACTTTGGCCGAGCTCTCAAGAGATGAGAGTGATTATGGCCGCTTCTCTCTGCTAACAGGTGGCCAAGATATCTGCAAACTGTCAAGCACTCCTCAAGAGAGATGATTTTTCAGATAGCTTGGCTGAACTCCTGTGCAAAGGGGAGCACAACGTTGTTGCACCTTGCTAACATGGGGGGTGGGGTGAGGGGGCTTATCCCCAAAGCGCCAGCATTGCT
Source organism: Naja naja (assembly GCA_009733165.1). Lineage (NCBI taxonomy): Eukaryota > Metazoa > Chordata > Lepidosauria > Squamata > Elapidae > Naja > Naja naja. The sequence continues at coordinate 233,222,568 of CM019148.1, read as the reverse complement.
CCAGTGGCTCAGCCCTGAGGACGCTACCTTTGCCTGCACCCATCACCAAAGCACAGCAGCAGAGAAGCGCTCCATCCAGCATTCCATTCAGAAGCGCTGAACTTCCAATCGGTGCTGGAGGCAGTGCTGGAAGAGAAGAGGTGTCGCTCGAAGGGGCTTCCACAAAGGGGAAAGAAAACCCTACCTCTGCCACCGCTGCTGCTTTCACCCCTCTCTTAAACCCCGCCAGCTCCCTGGTATCCTGTTTGCAGTCCTGCCTGAGGACGCACCCCCTGCCTCCCATTAAGTGTCTATTGGGAGCACCCGAGCCCGGCTTCAGGAGTCTCTCAGGGCACCGGGTGTAAAACTGCATCCAGCCGGTCACTCATTTGTCTGAAGGGGAGATTCCTGGTTCCTTGTGTTGCCATATTTTTTTCTCTCCCATGGACGGTGGAGGAATCAAGAGTTCCACGTATTTGTGGTGTGTTTGCCTGTCACAAAATCGGAGCCTTTTGGCAAGGCTTCTTGTATTTTATGTTACAGGCCCATTGCAGGCTGATAAATATAATAGTTGGGGTAGAGAGGTTGTTGAGAGAAAGAGAAATTATAATATAATGGCAAAATAGTTCCAGACAATTTTGCTCGTTAGCAGAAAGAAGCAGCCAAAGTCACTCTCATCTCTTGAGAGTCCAGCCAAAGTTTCCTGCTCCACCGTCAATCAAAATTCAAATTAGTGGTCCACAGGATTTAAAATTATGAGTTTGGTGGTTCCTGAGGTCCAAAAGTTGGTGACCCTGATTTAGGTGATTAACATGTCTGATCTCATTTTACATTTTACAATATATTAATAGATTAGGTTTTATAGCTTTGGAATCTTTATGCCTCTTTTTATTTGTTTTGGTCGTACACCACCAAGACTAACATTGTTTGAGTTGGGCAACCCTAGAGATCCAATAAATAAGTAGATCAACTAATCAATCTCTATCAAGGAGATAGAGGCCAAACCAAAAACATCAAACTCAGATGTAAATAAAATAGTAAGCCAATTATTGCCTTTCCATTATTAATTCTGGCTCTACCCACCAGTGGCATTTGAAGAATCCCAAACAGATTATTCCAACAGAAACATAGAAATGGAGAAGAACATTTGATCTCCTTTCCATTTAAATGGAAAAGGAAGAAGAGGAAATGGAGGAGAGTTGGCTAATAGCCTTACTTTTATAATTTATCCTGGAAAAACAATAGAATTCATATTCATGAACCATCAGTTGCAATAAGTACACTGTACCATCAGAAGAATACTTTAAACTCTGTGGGCCTCTCATAGTTATCAGTCTACACCAGTCTGTCTGTCTTTATCTTGTTACCCTTCCATATTTTTACAAGGTGTAACATTATGTATTTTGAATCTTATGAAATTCATGAGATGTTGTTGATATGAACCACCAGTATTTAAACAAAGACCAAAATAAAAATTGGACTGAAATTATGTGTGATTAAAAGCAAAGTATTCAAACCTCATATCACCCCTCCTAACCCTATATGATACTCTAATAGAATTTATGAAACAGTCATAAAAATAATTACAGGAGTGATTATATTGTACATTTCCACCCAACGCAAGCTTTTTCTACTGGAATAATGTGTGTAGTTACTAGCATTCCACATGTTAAAGTCTTAATCATCATAATGTGATCTGTACAAACCATGCTATATTATAATCGGTTAACCAGTCATTCCTGTACTGGCTGCATGATGCAGTAAATTGAATGTGTCATACTCTTGCACTAGAGTGATAACAGCTATGTATATGTTTGCATCCATATCAATTACTAATAATATCTCTAGTGTCAGATCCTTTGGCCTTCTGACACAATAGTGCTCTGAAATAATTAAAGATGAAGCCAGCAATGCTTAATAGGTATCTCAGTTCTGGATTTAATCCCCAGAATTACTCTTGGAAAAGCTTACAATGAAGCTTCTTCTACTGCAAAAACAAACTTTAATCTATGCATAATTTAAGTGATGCTTAAAATCTGTTGTGGCGATGCTGAAACTGGATGACATAGGGGAGTTGTCAGTTCTCCAATCATTTGCTATTCACATTCTGTGCTTCCACATGCCATCTTGTAGCATGAAGTATCTGTTCTGCTTGTGTAAGAACAGTCACATCAGGCTGACTCAAGGGTTTTTACAGCCCAAGGCAATCTATGAATGTTTGGAATCTCTCTAGCTTCTTATGCCATATGCTAAGGAAAGGCATTGCTCCCAGTAAATACCTTATCTTCTCTGTGGGTTTTGTTGCTGATTCCAGCATTAAAAACTTGACTGACAAAAAAAACCCAGACAATATTTGATTGCAGCCCTGAAGCGCAGGAGAGTCACTTTATAGTTATGTTGCCTTATTATAGTCTTAATATATTAATTAGCACTACTTTGTTCTCAATTCTAAGAGTTCCAAAAAGGGACTCCAGTTAACTAATGAATAACTTACGTTAACTTAAGATGGAGATGGTTTATTTATTCCTATAGCAATAATTCTGATGAAAGTGGGCACAGGAAACAATTAACTCCTAAGGTTTCATTATGGGTTGCACAAAATGCTTGATTCATTTCATGAAGTCAGAAGCCATAAGATGGGTTGTCTGCCTGGGCTGATTATATTCTCTGAATTTAGCCAACAAACCATAAATTGAACAGGTCACATCTTGATACATACTGTTAAGTTTGCATGAAGAGACAGACACGGAGTGCTTCAAGCTCTTTAGTTTATTAGTGACTACAGCTCAGAACAGACCCAATTTGGCTGGGCTGCGGCTGCTACTTATAGCCAGCAGCCACAGTTGACAGCCAATCAGAGTGCAGGGTTTTCCCGCACTTTTTAAACCAATCATTTCTAACATTTTACAAGAACAGTTCAAACTAAACCAATGACTTCAAACCTGCATACATAACACCCCTCCCACTAGGTTCAGTCCATACTCAAACCCCATCTATCTAATGTATTCTTTTAAATAGGTGGGCCTCTTACGTGTACGTTGAGACCTACATGGTTCAGATGCTTTAAGGTTCTCACCCAGTGAGAGAGGAAATGTGTCTGCTGACATTTCCATACTTGGACTTCTAGTAATAGTAGAACCTGTTTGGTTGCTACAACCTGGTCTCTCCTCCCAATCCATCTCCAACCCAATGTCAGCACCTAAGTCAGGTAGTGATGTACAGTCTTCCACTTGTAAGAATGGAGTTTGGCATTGTGAAAGGTTTTGGGATGGTTCCTGTCGTGTTGGCTCGTTACACATGGGGTTGATTCTTGCTTGCTGATTATCCTCATGATCCTCCCCCTCCCCCCTAGATGAGGTACTAGGTATGGGAACCAGAGAGGAGCAATGGCGATGTTCCTGATGTAATCTGGATCTAAGCTGATCAATGTGCCTGCTCCAGAGGACACCATCTTCCGTTTGTACCCTGTAAGACCTGGGTCCTGTGATTTGGGTTATCTCAGCAGGAATCCATAATGGTTCACCCATAAGGTTCTTAGCATAAACAGAATCACCCACAGTGAATGTGCGAATTTTGCTAGTGGAATCTAGTGGTGCGTTGGGTGCGTAAGTGGAATGAAGGCGGTCAAGGGGAGACCTGAGTTTCCTACCCATCAACAACTCTGCTAGGGATAAGTTATTAGATGGGATAGGAGTGATATGCTGGACACTGAGTAGTTTTTCAACTTTCTCAGTGATGTCCCCTGGACCCAATTGCTGAAGTTATTCCTTGGTAAAGCGTACCATGCGTTCAGCCCGGCCGTTAGCCAAAGGGTGCCCAGGGGCTGTCAGGGCATGTCTGATACCCTGCTGTGCTAGATATGATTCAAAAAGGTTGGACGTAAATTGAGGACCATTGTCAGAAACGAGGACATCAGGTAACTCATGAGTTACAAAAAGCCTCTTAAGCTGCTTGATGACAGCTTCAGTTGTGGTGGATGCCATAGGGATAACCTCTAGCCATTTGGAATATGCATCTACTATAATAAGGAAAGTGTGCCCTCTGGTAGGGCCAGCAAAGTCAATGTGAATCCTAGACCATGGGCCCCTAGGACATTCCCATTCCTGTTTGGGGGCAAGAGGTGGGGCAGGCCTGACTTCCTGACAGTTGGGATAGGATGCAACCCAGTGTTCAACCATTTTGTCAATACCTGGCCATCATACATAACTCCTGGCCAATCCCTTCATTCTGACAATTCCCGGATGACCTTCATGTAACATTTCCAAAACCTCTTTTTGTAGTTTTGCAGGAATAACCACCCTGTTATCCCACAAAATACATTCTCTTAATACAGATAATTCAGTTTGCCTGGATTTAAAAGGTTGGGCAAGTTGAGGTAGATCTTGAAGTGGCCAACCTTTCTTAATCCAGCCTATAACAGGAGCCAATACAGTGTCTTTGGCAGTCTCTCTGGCAATTTCAGCAGCGTGTACTGGAAGCTTGGCAACAGTTTCTAGAAAAAAGGTGTAAGTCTCAGGAGCAGGATCCTCAGTGTGTGAATGAAGTGGGCAGCGACTCAAAGCATCTGCATGCCCAATGTCTTTGCCAGGCCTGTGGATGAGTTTGTATGAATAAGCAGCAAGAAATTCAGTCCATCTCAGCATCCTTGGTGACAGGATCGTGGGCGTTGGTTTGTCTCCTGCCACAATGCCTAACAGAGGTTTGTGATCTGTGACAATGGTAAATGTTCTCCCATATAAATACTCATGGAATTTCTTGACAGCTGCAACAATTGCCAAGGCTTCCTTGTCCAGTTGGCTGTAATTTCTCTCTGCTTTAGTCAAGGTGCGAGAGTAAAATGCAATAGGGGCTTCCCTCCCGCTGGGAAGCATGTGGCTCAACACCCCCCCCACTCCAAAACGGGATGCATCACAAGTCAGTACAACTGGCAAATTCTCAGAGAACTGTATCAGTACAGAATCAGAAGTGAGTTGTCTCTTAATAATGTTAAAGGCAGCTTGTTCTTTCCTGCCCCAGACCCATGCAGACTTTTTGTCTAGTAATCTGTGTAGTGGTTCTGCAATGGTTGCCTTCTGAGGTAGAAACATGTGATAGAAGTTAATGAGTCCCAGGAAAGCTTGCAAGTCTGTTTTGCATTTAGGCCTGGGGGCTTCTTGGATTGCCTGAACCTTGGCTTCTGTGGGGTGAATACCATGTTTGTCAATCATATAGCCTAAGAACTCTACCTTGTCAGTTCTAAGCGTGCATTTTTCTTCTTTGACTTTTAACCCCACTTTCTTGAATCTGGTTAGGACTTCTCTGAGTTTCTCGAGTAACTGAATGCCATTTTCAGGAGAGATTAACACATCATCAAAATAAGGCACTACCCCTGGCAGTCCTTGGAGCATCCTTTCCATAAGGCTTTGGAAGATGCCTGGTGCCACACTTACTCCAAATTGCAACCTTTTGCATTTGAAAGCACCTCTATGAGTCACAATGGTTTGGGCCTCTGCAGTGGCATCATCAACTGTTAACTGTTGATATGCCTGGGCCAGATCCAATTTGGCAAAAACTGTGCCCCCGCCAAGAGAATGTAATAAATGATGCACCACTGGAACTGGATATGTGCTCTGTTGTAGTGCATGGTTCAATGTCCCCTTGTAGTCTCCGCAGATTCTCACAGACCCATCAGCCTTGACTGGTGTGACTACGGGTGTCTCCCACCTGGAGTGGTCAGTGGGCTCTAAAACCCCTTGAGCTATTAATTTATCTAATTGTGCATCAATTTTTTCCTTTAAGGCAAATGGGACCCTTCTGGGCTTTAAATGGATTGGTGGCACCTTGGGATCTAGATTGAAAGTGATAGGGGACTTCAAGGCCTCCTCCCATTCAGTGTTGCTCACGTGATTGATGCCAGTCACCTCAATGCCCAGCGGGTTGAACCACTCAAGTCCCAGCAAACTTGGGCGATCCTTGTCCACGATGGTCAGGGGCAGGCATTTGGTGTGGCCTTTGAACTTCACGTTGAATTCTCTTGTTCCAACTACTGGAATCTTGTTCCCTTGGTAGTCTTTAAGAGTCAGCGCTTGCTTCTTGAAATGATTCTTCTGAATGTTTGGGAGTAGTCTGTGAATAGTGTTCCATGACACCATAGACAGATATGAGCCTGAGTCCACTTCCATTTGGCAAGGCCTTCCTTCAATAAATACCTTGACATGTACTTTTCTGTTATTGATAGAAGATGAATGACCAATAGTTACTGTCTGATGAGTTTCATTCTTCCCCCTTGCTTCTGTACTGCGCCCCATTTTTTTCACTGAGATTGTTGGGCTTGAATTCTTTGTCTTTGTTTGCAGGAAATTTCCTTCTGTTGGGTGGCGTTCTGGATGATTTGCAGACTCTTGTTAGGTGTCCTCTTTTTTCACAACGGAGGCAAATGGTGTCTAAAAACTTGCATTCAGTGCAGGGGTGGCTTCCCCCACAACCTCTGCAGTAGAAATCTTGCCTCTTCCTATCCAGGTCTTTCTTTTTCCACTCCATTCTGAGTCTGTAAATTCCCTCTTCCATCTCACTGCAATCTGACTCAGAATCTAGGTCATCACAATGGTTTGTGGTAGACTTTTTCCCATCAGAATGGTTTGTGGCCCTGTTCATCTTTCTCATGGCTGCTGCTGAGGACTTGGTAGCTTCTGCTGAAGAGGCTTCTTCTATGGCTTCTTTTAGCATGATCTTTGGTTTCATTAATAACTTGCTCTGTAATACCTTGTCTTTAAGGCCCAGAACGAATCGATCATGCATGGCCTCTTCTAAACTGTTAAATTCACATGCACCCCCAATGTCTCTTAAACCTGCCACGAAGTCGTTTACATTTTCCCCTTGATCACGACGGTAAAACTCGTGTCTCTTAATGAGGCACGATACTTGTGGCGTGTAATGGGCTCTTAACAGCTTTTCTAAATCAGGCCAGTCCATTACCTTCACGTCTGCAGCTCCTGCCAATGCCTTCGCCATCTTGAAAACTGCCGGACCGCAGTACGTAAGAAAGACCGCCCTCTTCCGCTTCTCGGAAATGTTGGCTAAATCGTTTCCTTCCAGATACATTTGGAAACGATCTGCATACGACTCCCAGTCTTCTGCTGTCAGATCGAACGGGGCTGGAGGGGGGTGTTCAGCGCAGCCATCTCGCTCTTCTTCTGTTCTGCATTGCCTTCTCTTCAGGGGAATCCCACCTTCATCTCCAGTGTTAAGTTTGCATGAAGAGAGAGACGCGGAGTGCTTCAAGCTCTTTAGTTTATTAGTGACTACAGCTCAGAACAGACCCGCTTTGGCTGGGCTGCGGCTGCTACTTATAGCCAGCAGCCGCAGTTGACAGCCAACCAGAGTGCAGGGTTTTTCCCACACTTTTTAAACCAATCATTTCTAACATTTTACAAGAACAGTTCAAACTAAACCAATGACTTCAAACCTGCATACATAACACATACCACATTAACTACACTGTGTTTGTATGCTACATCTAAGAGTTGTATGCTGTTGAGTAGTGCTTCTCTGGGGGAAACAAATCCACTTTTTAAATCTCCTGGAAGCAGTATCTTTGGCAAGTCCTAATTTTTTTTCCAAATCTGCACTTGATATTGTGGAACCCCTTTGGAACTGTATGGAGTTGGAATAGAAATTCCCAAAGGGAAAAATCCTTTGCATTGCTGAAGTCACCCATGTTGGAGATAGTCCTTGCCTTTGGCAAAGGAAAATAATACGAATGCTGCTGCATACACACATATTATTTTCAGAACATTATATAAAAGATTTAAAGAAAAAGAAAGAAGAAAGAAAGAAAGAAAGAAAGAAAGAAAGAAAGAAAGAAAGAAAGAAAGAAAGGCAAGAGCAACTCGAATAAGAAAAAAGCTGTTTGAAAAAAATCTTGGCCTTTAGAAGCTGGTGGAAAGCCAACAAAGAGGAAGGCAGCCTGATCTTCACAGTGGTCAGTACTGCAACAGAAAAGCAGAGTTTCTTTCCTTAGCCGCTCCCACCCCAAACCCTCTGAAAGCTGGGGATTTGGAGGAATTTTTCCATGCTAGATCTAACAGTTGGATCCAAGTTGCTGGAGAAAGTGGTCTGGAGGTTATCCATCTTAAATTAGACATAGAAACCAATTGCCAGCCAATGCAACATTCACAAAATAGTGTGATGCACTCCTAACATCAGGACCCCAAAGTAGGTGCAGTTTGAACCAACTGCAGTTTCCGAATGTTCTGTGAAGGCAGACCAAGCAGAGTGGATAGAGTAGCCCAATCCAACTGGTTACTGAGTTACTGATGCAAAGTCCTTCTGCCACCAGGTCATGCTGCAACACTTGCACCAACTGAAGTTGCATAGGCCTCTATGGACATGGCTTCTACCTGTTCCAGCAGTCTAGAATAATCACCAAGTCATGAACTGTTCCTTGATTATATGTACTTGCCCATCAAACTATCTTCTACTGAAGATGACCTTGGTGTATTAGCAGCACCTCTGAATGCCAAGGTTTAATGTCAGTCTGTTCTCTCTCAACCAGTACATGACAGCTTCCAGGCACCCAGAAAGGGAGTCAATAATATCTTCCTACAATCCAAAGTAGCCATGTACAATTGGATATAATCAACATATCGATGATACCAGACCCCAAATTATTGAATTATCCATCCTCCTACCCTTATATAGATGTTAAAAAGTGATCTAACCACAAGATCTAACCCTAACTCTAACCCTGTGGCACCCATAAATCAGAGGCCACTAAGCTGATTTTTTTTCTGCCTGACCGGGGGCTTCTAGAATAGAAGGCATCCAAAGTCCTTTCCAACTCTGTTATTCTGTTATTCTTACTTCACTATCCTTATTCTTCTACACACAATGAAGCACTGACAATTTCCTGGACCTAGGTAGTGACCCCCACTTATCTTACAAATGGGAAGGGCAGGGATCCCACTGGTACGTGGTAGAGAACAACTGAGACAGTATCCTATCCACTTCTTCAGAGGTAATACAACGGAAAGATCTGCAGCCCAAAAGACTATACCAGTGGTGGCTAACCTTTTTGTGCTTCTGTGCTAAAAATTGTGCATGTGCTTGCGCTTGGGTGCCAGCATCCAGAAGGCAATGCGCGGCATCTCCACACACCCCTGTGCATGCATGCACAATCCCCCCCCATGCCGCCCTCTTAACTGCACTGTGCCTCACAGCTGATTTTTGGCTGGTTTGAAGCCTTTTTTGGCCTCCCTTTGCAGGCCGAATAATAGGCCCATTTCGTCACTTCCGGTATTACAGGAAGTGATGATACGGGTCTATTATTCGGCCTGCAAAGCCTGCAGCAGGTTTTTTCAAGCCTGTGGGAGGTTGAAAAAGGCCTCAAACCAACTGAAAAATCAGCAGTGAGGTAAGTTTTTCTGTGGCTTGCATTCCGACACAAATGGCTCTGCATGCCAGCTGTGACACGCGTGCCATAAGTTTGCCATCACAGAACTATACAATGCCCAGTTATCACTGAAGACTGTCCACAACAGCAAATATTTGTTGCAACATGATAGCAATGTGTGGTTCAAGCAATGGAATCTTATCACTCTTAATAAACCAAACCCAATTTGCATATACATTCATTCAGAGTTAAAGCATTGCCCACACATATTGGAGTTGGTAGTTTTCTGTGCCAGTTCTTTGGTGGTTATAATTTCCACTTGCTCATTAGCCATTTCATGTCTTTTTTTTGGTGAAATGTTTTAATGGAAATCATACATCCCTGCTCCCTGGATGTATGGTTGCAGCATTTGGAAATCCCAGTATTTTATTTTTTTAAAACAGTAGCAATTTATTCTGAAATTGTACTAGCAAATGTATTATTTTCAGTAAGTCTTAAAGTATTCCTTGATCAAAGTTTTTTTTTAAAAAAGAATGTTATTTTATAATGCTTATCCCCATTCTTAAGAAATGTCCATATTATACAAGATACAGCTTATCATTTCCTGAAAGTTATTAAGCATCTTTTTACTGGAATAGTGAAATGTCTAATGGTTCCTTTTAATACATGAAATATAAACTATGAGTTAAGGGATTTTTTTTAGAAAAAATATGCAATAATTTAATCAAGCACTGGAAATAATATATTCTTGCATAACTTGGCAGAAAGTTCTATGTAAGATTTTTATGATGACAAAAAGAAGATGTAAGGATAATAAATAGCTTAGATCATTTGAAAAAGTGGAGAGAAAATAACGACAGAATAATGTAACTGGAGAGACATAAAATGACTATATCTGTCAAAACAAGTCCTCATAATTAAGTAAATTGCTTCAATTTATCATTTTATTGAATATTAAAATATTCAAATGATAGAACCAAAATATGTTTTTCTTCATTGTTTAACAAGAAAAATAAATCAATGATACTTTAACAGAAATCAATGATATGTGTCCTTGAAAAAATCCAAAGTGAACATATATTAAAATATGACGATGCACACATTCTTTAATCTAATTATTTCTTATATTGTTAGAAAGCAGGCTTCAAGGGCACATATAAAGATAATCCAAAATGAAGAAATGGATTACACTTCAGGAGGTCAATTTCACAGAGAAATGGAATTTAAAATGGGCATTTGGAATCATCATATTCTTAAAATTATCACTAGAATGTTGGATTATTTAGAAAAAGGAAGGAAGGAAGGAAGGAAGGAAGGAAGGAAGGAAGGAAGGAAGGAAGGAAGGAAGGAAGGAAGACTTTGTTTAGCAATGGCATTTAGATTTATATACCATTTCACAGTGCTTTACAGTCCTCTCTAAGCAGTTGTACAGAGTCAGCCCCCAACTATGTAGGTCCTCATTTTACCCACCTCAGCCAAGGATGGAAGGCTGAGTCAACCTTGAGCTTGGTGAGATTTGAACTGCCAAACTGCTGGCAGCCGGTAGTCAACAGAAGTAGCCTGCAATACTGCATTCTAACCACTGCACCACCACAGTTCTTTAGATTATATTAAAAAAAATACCTACTACAGATTTTGACTGAAATTGGATGTTGTAATCTGCCAATATTATAGTTAATACTGATTCACCAATATATTTATATATTTATATATAAATATATTTGTACATATTAGATAATTACATTAAAAGTTATCTATCTATCTATCTATCTATCTATCTATCTATCTATCTATCTAATCTATCTATCTCAGAAACATTTCAGGCCAAACTGTATTTCTTGAAGTATATGTAGGATGTTGAATATAAAATATAAGGGAGCAATGACATAGACAAGGTTTATTAGACAATCACATATTCCTAAGAGTTCCCTTAAATCAATGAATGAATGGCTTTAGTACAATTAATTCTATTATTGCATGTAATAATAGCAGGATGCTTTCCAGCCTCATTTGTCAATAAATTACTGAGACACTATAACTTAATTTTAAATTCTAACTCCAAACTAAGTCAAGGTCTCATCTCATCAGGCTCCCAGTTGCATGATCACATTAGTAAGTTATTTCTATAGATAAATAGTACTTGCAAAAAAAAAAACACCTTATGGAGACCCATGTACTACCATATGTGTTGGCAATTGTTAACCCAAAATTTAGATTATCCAAATAAAAATATGCTAAACACACATTACTAAATATATTTTTTTTTCTTTACAAGCAGATTAAAAAAACCCATAATTTCTGAACAAGTAGTTTTAATGGCACCAGCATATTTTTATCTATTGTTGGATTTAGTAAAGGCTTTCTCTGAATAGGTTTTCCATTCCTTAGGATATTTTTGAGCCTGCGATGCTTGTCTGAGAACTAAATGATGGAAGAGAAATTCTTGATCAAATGTTCACCCTTCCCTAGCACTGATGTCCAAAAATTTGCCATAGGGCTCTGAAAGATGCTACAGAAGATGTGGTGATGAGGTTAAGGATTTGTGCTTCTTCTCCCTTTTCACTTACCATTAGTAAAATGTCTTCTGGACATGTTCTATGAACAATATTTACATTCTGGAGTTCTTTTTCTGTATGATCTTAATACATAACAAAATATTACATTTTTTTTCCTTTTGCAGTCAGTGTTTGGTAGCACATAACCCCACAACAGTTAGAGGAGAGCATGAAGAACATTAATTTGGGATGTTAAAAAAGCCCATGTGCATTTCAAGGCTGTTTTTATGCAGGACACATAAAAAGTGAAGAGGAAGGCAACTATTCACAGATAATACAGGTTGCTAAAAGTTCAAACTTCATCAATTCAACCTAAACTTCATATCACATGGCAGCAAATTTTCAATTAGTAAAAAAAAAAGGAAGATCAAAGCAGTCAGTGAAAAGATAACTATTCAAAAGACTCCTATTAGAATTTATGGAGAATTCTGTGTTCGCATAGCAAGGTGTCTCTTGGATGATAGAAGCTGAGAAGGACAGCCCATCATCTGAAGACCCTGTGGCTGCATAAAACAGTAATGGCTCTTGCCAGTGACGAGCTGAAAGCACCAAACCACTATAACAAACTGAACAGATACTTTACTTTCTTTTCATAATTGTTGAATGGCCTATTCTGGAGGCTGCCAGACAATACAGAGGAAAGCAGATGGCAAAATCATTTGTGGCCAAAGCAAAAGCGGAGAAAACCATAAACTGAGGCTAATGGTCTTTTCTTGAAATGATGACAAATTAAATCCATCTAAGTTATCATATAGATTCACTAATTAACTGTTCTCATGCCTGTGCTTCCCTAAATCTATTTCAGTACCTCCTTCCTTTAATCCAACATCAATCATAGTCTTTTCATTTATTCCTCCAATTCACATAATTCACTGCTTGTTTGCAGTGTCCAAAATTCAGTAGCACCTTTACTAAGCCATTTTTAGAACAACTTCTTTGGTGGCTTATTTTTAAAAGAAATATTTGTCTAGGGAGAATTCAGAAGTATGTTCACCTCTTCAGTTAGATTTGCATTCAAAGTCAGTATGTCATAGAATTTGACTGGCTGTCAGCCTTTGTTTGTAAAGAGTTAGTAGTAGCGATGCAACAATTGCAGTGTTCTACATAATGAACTGCAATATTCTAAGAGACCAGAAGCATTCAAGAATTATCTCTAAGTCAGACTTTTAATGAATTCAACTGGTTTTATTCAATATGCAACTGGATCTTTCTGTCATCAATCAACAGCTGAATGTCTGAACTGGCATTATTAAAAAACACTCTGACTGAACTCATATCTGATAATAACAGTGTCTCCAGGGTTTTCTAAAATTCTTATTCCAGTTTGCAAGGCATCATTTGCTAATGGAGATTTCTGAATTTGTGAATCAATCCCTAGTCAAAAAAAAACCCCACTACGTACATCAAATATCATCTTCATCTTCATTGATAACATGAGAACAATTCAGCAATATTTAAGTCTACTGGGTATAGAATATCATTCCGATTCTGGGGCAACTTCGGGATGAAGATTTATTCAATTTGTATTGATGCCTATCTCAAATATATGACTCTGGGCATCTCACAGCAGTTAAAACAGAACCAAAACAGTTAACAAAGTGCAATATACAAACATTTTGAAAGAACCATAAAATATGTTTTAAAAATCATATTAAAAGCCATAAAGTGTAATCAGTGGCCAAGTTACAAAAACAACACTTCCTTTTTGGTCTTTAAAACTTTTTTTTTTTTAAGTTTTTATTTTTAAGACAAACATACAAACAAAACATAAAAACATAAAACCATCTTCCATTTTATATGCATACAGTGTGTCAGTTGGTTGCAAATCTTTTGTGCTATCCTTTTTGTTGTCATCACTCACAATTTATATAAACCTTCACATTATTAAGCTAACATATGCTTATATATTTATCAGTTATTAATCATCTATGACTAGACTATTTATTCCATCATTTTATATGAGATATTCCAAATTTTATGTTAAAATTTATATTATACTTTCATCCAATGGTTATATATGTCTATATTATATTTTATATCAATCTATTAAACTTCTATTACAAAATTATCTGCTCTATTACATTACCAATTCTTTTTATCCAACCATTGATAAAACAAATCCCATATCATATAAAATGGTTTATCTTCTTGTTCTCTAATTTCAAATGTCAATTTACTCATTTCAGCACAGTCCATAATTTTCTTAATAATTTCCTCCTGCATGGGTATTTTATCATTTTTCCAATTCTTAGCAAATACAATTCTAGCTGCTGTTAAGACATTTACAATCAAATATTTCAACTCTTTATTGTATATTTCTGGTATAATCCCCAATAAAAAGATCTCTGGTTTAAAGTCTATATGTTGTTTTATCATTTTTTCCAACCATGTGTGGATTTTAGTCCAATATTTTTTTGCATCCAAACATGTCCACCACATATGGTAATATGAACCAGGTATCTGATGACATTTCTAACATTTATCCAATTTGTTCTTAAACATTCTCGCAATTCTTGTCGGGGGTAGATGCCACCTGTAAAACATCTTATACAAATTTTCTTTATATGCAGTTGACATTGTCATTTTATAATTTTGAGTTTGGTCTTTAAAACTTTAAAAGCTGCACCTGTAAGACTGTAGAGATGTACTCAATCTCAAAGTTGTGAAGACTGATGGTCACTCTATATTTCAGCAGAAGGGAAAATAAAAAAGAAAGAAATGCTACTAATAGTGATCCTACATCAAACAATCAATTTATTGGTAGTTTGGGCCCGCTAATGGTATTCACAAATCATCAAACTGATACTCTTCAACTTCCATACAGGAAGAATTGAGTCCTTGTTGATTTCACCATAACTGAGATATTGGAGTTTTATTCACTTATCAGAGATTCATGTGGTAAATTAAAGGGGAAGAGGCATATGAAATAAAATGCATGTTCACAGTAAATTTATTTTTTGATAGAAGGGAATGCACTAAATCAGGGGTGTCAAGCTGGCAGCCCGCCAGCTGAATGCGTCACATGCAGGCCATGTAAACCCTAGCACCACGAAGGGGGAAAATGTTGTGAAACATCATGTGTCAGCAATGTGACAAGACAAGTTTGACAACCATGCACTAAATGAAAGTATTAGACAAATGGCAATCACCCTATGGAATGCAATCATTTTATATTTAAAAAACCCACCAAACAACAACAACCCCTAAATAATATTCTTTAAAATTAGCATGTTAAAGACATTCTTACAGTGCCTTGAGAAATTATGAACATTTAATTATTTACATGTTTTCTAATAAAACTTTCTGGTTTTAATAAGCCAATAATTTCTCAATACAATATGTGCAAAATTTTCTTTATTGAACAACAACAAAAATCTAATCCAGAGTTTGTCTTTTTGTTATTATTGCTGTTATAATTACAATACTTAAATTTAAATGACCTCTTTGCCAAAAATCCAGTGAGTCACTTATATGAAAACTTACAAGGCAAACTGGTGTCAACAGAAATTATTTTAACACTATTATCTTAATATACTAGTGATTTAGCTGTTAAGTATGAGGGAAAATCAATCAGTAGAATAATTTTCAGTCTTTCAAACATTTATGTCAACCAAGAAAATACTGCCAAGAGTAGATAGAAATCTTTGGAAGAAAAATAATTGTGATAGTTTGGGTTACATTTCATTATTTCTAAGTGTATCTCAGCTTATACAATGTAGTGAATTTAGATTTTTATATAGAATAGATAAACCATTCATATAAGTAAGGACAAATGAAAAAACGAGAGAAAGAGATTTGTACTTATGTTAAATGGTATTTTTCTTCCAATAGAAGACAATGTTAAAACAACAGAGGGACTGCAGACCTCAAAGTTGTAAAGTCTAATTTGGACAACTGCATCAAATTGCCTAGCTGGACCTGATTTCTCATGATTTACACTTCTTCCAAGAGTATTTCAATAATCTCTGTTATCTAGTCCCATTCATCTGGTCAATTTTTCTTTCCTTTCCTTTTCAAATTTGGCAACTTTAAGACTTGTGGACTTTGTGGATTGCAACTCAGCCAGCCATGTTCAGTGACCCCTGTTGTAAAGCATGGATGACTCTGAAGATTTGCCTGAAAAATGTTCTGCTTGGGAGGAGCTGCTTGCCCATTTAATCCTTTTAATGAATTTAACCCTCTTGTTAATGCCTGAATTCCACTTCCTCCTCCTACACCTTTCTTTCCTGTTCAGTTATTTCCTGCCTTCATCTCAACTACAACCACTTCTGCATCAAAATCAAAGAGTTGATCTCCAAATGTTGGATGGAGAAGTAATCTAATTTGGACAATCGCATCAAACTGCCTAGCTGGACTTGATTTCTCATGATTTCTTTCATGAGTATTTCAATAATCTCTGTTATCTAGTCCCATTCATTTGATCAGTTTTTCTTTCCTTTCTCCAGCTCCCTCAATTTTACCAGACATAAACATTTTTTCTACCCATTACTTACTTACAGTTTATCAAATGCCCAAAGCATAGCTTACTAATCATTGTGTCAATGGATAATCTTTTTTTTTTATTTTGATTCAGAACTTACTATAAAATACTGTTTGTAGTCTACAGTATTGCCAGCAATTGTCTCCAAAGCCACAGTTCAAAACTCAATAGAGTCTATTTGTTTTGCTTTTCTTCAGTATCTAGCTTTCATAGCTTTATATTTTAAAGATGTAAAATTTAAATACTACAAATTTGATATTCTGGAAAAAAAAGATGTTAGGAAAGTATGTACCCGTGATTAGAAACTACTGTCATTCTCTAATACCTTTAGTCTTCACCCCATTTCTATCCAGGTTTGTCCCTTTCCTTTTTTAATCTTTTCCTGAAAAAGGAAGTGGATGTCTTTTGGTCTGAGAGCTGTTGGGTGTGAAGGACTATGGATAGCAACTGATTAATTTCTATTTTTTTATTACAATCTATTAATTTGAATAAGGAGTTATCAATTCAATTGATATATAGCATATTACTGCCCATCCACTGGAGTAGGTTTGGTAGTAATTCTATAACCACACATATTTTATATTATTACAAACAACAAAGTAAATATTATGTAAATACTGGTGGCCAACAATCTAAGCTGACAAGTGGGGAAACTGATTATTGTACCTGTATTAAATATTTTTTTGCCTCTCTACTCTTCTTGTTGGAATAGAGGTTGTAGAATCATCTTAAATTTAGCATCATCTTGCTTTTAGATAAAAATAGTGTTTCCAAATATAATATATTATGCAAAGGTTTTCTTATTGGAAAAATAGTTACTTCACTCCTTTTTCTTTTAGATGAGCTCTGAAGACATTAGTGGTACAACAGGTTTGAAGTGGAGTGAATAGCTGTCTCATTTGAGGACCGTGAAATTGGATTGAGAGAATATGGGGATTTAATCATCATTCTACCTTGATTGGCTCATTTTGTTACTTTGATACTAGTATCCTACCAAACTCATCTGCAGCCAGCAGAATGATAAATATCATCAAGTAATAAATAAATAGTAAAATAAAAGTTTTAGTGTTTGATGTGAAGTAAGAAAATTATTTTCACTCAAAAGAATAGGTGTTGGAGCCTATTACAGCCTTCAATATTACTCTGGAGTTTGTTTCATTAAAGCAGTAGCAAAAAGAAAAAAAATCACTGAATCAATGGTTTTTGATGTTGATCTTGGGGGATCACCAGAAGCCAGAGAAAAGGAGTTGGAGGAAGAATACAGACCATTTCTTGCCATCTCTGAAATATACGTTCAGTACCCTTAGGTCCTCTTACTGAAATTATAACTTTAAAATGAATTAAATAGTAAAACAATCTGATTGGCTGGGTACTCTGGCCACATACTACACAGCTGTTAATCAAGAATAACCAGTCATTTTCTTAAAAAAAAGTCCATGCTTATATAGTGTAATTGGATTTATAACTATTTTAAAACAAACAAGAGTTTCATTAAAACTACCCCATTTCTCTTGATGGAATTCATGTTTGCTGTGAAACCAATAACCTTTGAGCATGTACCAAAACTGTGCTGATAATGGGATATTATCAAGTCAATATAAAAATCCTCCTGAAATTTCTACAGAAATATATCTTGAAGATGACATTATTGAACCAGAGAAACTGAGATTCAGGTACTTTTTCCTCTGACTTTAAGAATTTACTCACAGTGGTCCTGATGCTGCACTAGAAATAGCTGATATTTTCATATTTTTCCATTGCATGCTTTGTTCAGTTGAGATTTGAACTTAGGGCAAAGACAAGTAGAACAGAAGATATATATTTATATATATGTATATTAAATTTGTTCACCCAGGGTACCTCCAATCATTAAGGTAATAAAATAGGCTATATGTGAGAAAATGAGAGATTTCTGTCTTTTCTTTGAATCTAAAACTCTAAAGTTCAATTGCTCTCACCTGGCAGATGAAACAGCTTGCTAATTTCAAATTAGAATTTCAATATGAAGGACAGAGCTTCCTTGAGGCTTCCCAAACTGCATTATTATGAAATTTAAATCCTCCTGCTTTTTCTAATCTTTAAAAATCTAATCATGCCTGCTTTCCTGCTGGCATTCTATTATCACATCAAAGGGGAAAAAAACTTGTTAGTGTCACTATTGCAAGTGACCAGATTTATGTCTGAAACATATATTTATGGTTATTTTAGCAGGCAATCTAATTTCCATTGATATACTTTCAAGTGAATATGCTTTCTGGAACCATCTGTCTTCTTTTGTGGGTCCCAAGGAGAAATCACTGACCTATCATATCTATAAAATATATCCATTGTCTATAAATTCCTTCTTGTAAAAATATTTTAACATTGCATATTTCTTTTACATCATTCCAGATCCACTTTCTACATAACTTTTGAACAAGGCTGAAAAGACATAGGTAAAAAGGTATGATTATTCCGAGGGTTGCAGATAGGATATTGGGATGGAAAACATTGGCTTCCTAAGGCTATCTATGAGTTCCAAGTATGAACTGAGAGTTGATAGATCTGTAGATCTCTTTGCCAGATGCCTTTGTTAATATAACAATTAGGCCTTTGTGAATATAACAATTAGTTAACACTTCTTATTCAAATATGGTAGATGAGCATTTGATTTGATATATTTGTATTTTTTGCTGAACTCCTGATAGTTTCTAAGTTTTTACAATTTCTTTGAATCATTCTAAAAGAATGTAGCATTTGATACACTAGTCAAGATGGGGTCTGAACATAACAGAAGTGGATGGAACAATTACTTCTCATATGGAATTTATACTTCTCTCAATGCACTCCAAAATTGTATTATCTTCTTCACAGCTATATGACCAGCTCTTGTACAGCTTGCAATCAAGAATTCTCTCAATATCTTTTTCTTTTTTGGTGGTGGACAATTATCATTGCCAAACACATATTCCTCATTTTATACCTGAGCATTTGAATTTTGCTTCCACGATGAAGAACTTTCCACTTGTCTCTGTTAAGTTTCATTATGCTACTTTCAGACTATTTCAAGCAACCTATCAAGATTGTATTTTTTTATTATTTTAATTCTGTCTTTAGGGTATTTGTTTATTTAATTTCTATGGGTAGTCAACTCAATTCTGCGCAACGTACAATTCCAAAAATATAAAACAATAAAAACATTTTAAAAACACTAGAAATGATTAAAGTAAATAGTAAAGCAAATAGACACAACAGCTGAGATACTTGGCCAGTTAACAGTAAAGCCCCAAAAATGAGCCCTGAGCTTGGGAACACAGCCAAGCTTTTAGAACCTTACAAAAAGCCAACAGGGTTGGGCCCAATCTAATCTCCGAGGGGAAGATAGTCCACAGAACAGTAGATTCTGCAGAAAAGGCATTTATTACTCACAACTGAATTTTATATCATTTGCCATTTAAATCATTAATGGAAAGATGGAATAACAGAAGAGTCAGGAGTAATTCTTTTTAACTCTTTTCGATTTAATGAGGGACCCTAAAAGGGTCATTACTGAACATGCTTTAAACATGATGTGCAGAGAATTAGGAACTTTACAATTATGATTATGTAATCATCATTTCATCTGACCCACATTTTACTAGCCTGCTTTGGAGAACTTTGTCAAATGCTTTGCTGAAGGGAAGGTATGGTTTGTCTACAACATTATTTTAACCTATTAAGGAAGTTATTGGATCAAAAAATTAGATAAGACTAGGTAATGTTCTATGCAAGCTTTATACTAAAGCAAACAGAAGCAAGACTGAAGAAGCAACTTGGATAAGTAGCAAAGTGTTTCAAATGAACAAGATATCCAGTTGTCATGACTCAATTTCCAGACAACTCTACTGTACCTGCATGACTGAAAATCTTCAACAGAAGCAGAAGCCTAAGAACTTTTACTAATAAGTTGTAAATATTTCAGCAGGAACAGAGGCAGACTATTTGGCAGATTACAACAAAAGTTCAGAGAAAAACATGTCAATGTCTCAAACTACTAGTTGGAAGAATTCAACCCCTAGAATACCAATGCAATTCAAAACAGACAAAAGTTGACCATCAGAAAATTCCACACAATTTGTCTAAATGACAAGCTGATCAAATAAAGGACAAGGAAAGAGGAACTTGAAAATGAAACATTGGTCAGTGAGCAGAAGACTTGTTTTCAGTAAGGGGTGGTGATGTCTTGAGAATACTCATTTGGAAAATTCATCAAGGACCTATGCTAATCTCCACTGCTTGGTCCTCTTTAATTTGTGGCATTCTCCCAAAGTTGAGCTCCAATTCTGAAACAACAGAAGCTGCTCATCATTCACAGATAGCTGATAGCCTGGTGTCTCCTGAGCTATAGGCTGAAAATCTATTATATTCTCTTCTTTCATCTCATAATCAGAAAAGGTCATAACTGATTACCAGGATTTGTTCTTGAAAAATTCATGTTGGCTTATGATAATTACTTCATTGCTTTTATGATGTTTGCAGACCAATATGTTTACAATTTGCTCCAGAATCTCTGAAGTATCAGCATTAGTACTTTTGGGGATCTTCATTTTCCTCCTTTTTTGAAAACTCCTCTAGTTACCTGGCACTTCTTAAATTTTCAATCATAATACACAATGGTTCATCCAGACTCTAATATACTTCCTTCAATTCCTAGGTTGTAATTCAGCTGGTTAAGGAGATTAAAGGTCAATTGAACTTAACAAGGTATTTCCATTACTGTGTTTTTATCAGCCTCAAGCTTCAATCTTGCCTCAGTATGCTGCCCTTCACAGCTTCCAAGTGGAATACATTTTTGTTATTGACGTTCTTGTTGGAGAAGTCTGACCCACAAGTTCAATATCTATGCATTCCTCCTGTCCCCACTATCATAGATTCATAGGTCTGGAAGAGACTTTGGAGGTCTTCTAATTCTACACAAGGCAGGAATCCTTACACCATTACAGATAAATGGCTGTTCAATTTTTTCTTGAAAACCTTCAACAATGAAGCCCCAACAACTCTGACAGGCAAGCTGTTCCATTGATTAATCATTCTCACTGTCAAGAAATTCCTCCTTATTTCCTAAGTTAATATTGATTTTTTTTTATTTGAACACATCTAAAGAATTCCTTTTTGTTATTCTTAGCATCCTTCACATCCTCCTAACACCTTCTTTCCAACTCCTGGCTTTGTGACTTGGCTCAGTTTCTACTTCCTGTATGTGCCTTTTTGTTGTTATTGTCAGGATAGTTTGTGTATACCATACTGACTTCTTTTATGCCTCTCAATCTTTTTCTCCCTCATTGGGATTTTAATTTCCCCTAAAGTCAAGATCACTGCTGTTTCCAATACCTTTCCTGTTGATTGCTTCTAAGTCAAGGTTAGAAAATCTTGTTGTGCTTTCCTTCAACCTTGTAAGGAAAAAAGTAATCAGCAAGACAAGTCCGGAAATTCCTGGAAAGGTCTTTTTAGTCAGAGTTTGTCTCCTGACAGATGTTGCAGCCAAATCTCTCGTTACTACCAGTTCACAGCTCTTTGAAAGATTTACAGTTTGTGTTTAGAGTTTATCTTCTATGTCTTTTCCTTGGTTGGGAGGCTGATAGTTAACAACAGTACTGTTTCTATTTGTTCCCCTGCTCTGCTTATTTTAACCCAGATGGTCTTTATAGTACTGCATGTTCATTCATTTGGGTTTTTGAACAGGAATTGGTATTTTATCACTCAACTAAGCTGCCTTTCCCCTTCTGTTGTTTCTGTTTCTTTTGCAGAAATCATGTCCTTCCAACAGCAATACAGATAGTCATTCTGTAGCTTACACATACTCTAATTGTAAGTATTTATGCTTAAAATTTATTCCCAGTAGCATGAATACCTGTTCAGTCTTTGGCATACAAATGGATCCCTCTACCTCATCCATGAGAACTGAAGCCTTAGACCAGAATAACAGAATAATAACAGAGTTAGAAGGGAACTTGGATCCAGGCAGAAACCCTACACCATTTCAGACAAATGGTTGTCCACTCTCTTTTTAAAAGCCTCCAGTGATGGAGCATCCACAACTTTTAAAGGTCAGCTGTTCCACTGATTAATTGTTCTTCCTGTCAAAAAATGTCTCCTTAATTCTAAGTTGGTTCTCTCCTTGACTGGTTTGTATCCATTGTTTCTTGTCTTGTCTTCTGGTGCTTTGGCAAATAGGTTGATCCTCTCTTCTTTGTGGCAGTGCCTCAAATATTGGAGCTTTGCTATCATGTCATCCCTAGTGGCCAACTGAAACTAATAGTAAAACCTTCCAAGAAGCAAAAATCCTCTTCTTGGACTCAAGAAGGGAGTAGACTTCAGTGCACTTTTATTCCCTTTTTTCACATTTTTTAAAAATTTCCTTCTGTTGACCTAGTACCTCCTAATAATACCTATCAAACATTCTCAGTTTTTGAAAGGCAGTAATTGGCAATGGAAGTCACTGGAAGCTTGTAAGAAAAGATTGAACAAACATTTGTCTGAAATAGTATAGGGTTTCCTGCTTCAGCAGGGGGTTTGACTAGAAGACCTCCAAGGTCCCTTCCAACTCTCTTATTCTGCTATTTTGTTAAATCTGTCCTCATAAACTGGAACCATCTATATGATCTCACAGCAAAGAAATGACCAGTCCTTGGGCCCTCTTACTGTATGGGCCACAGATGCCTTGAATTAACATGAATATTGATTATTACAGGGTTTTTTTATTGCACATATTTATATCAACCCATCTCCATATCAATTTGCATTTTTTAAAGTAGCACATATAAGCTCCTATTTTTTTTACATATTTTGATATACCTAATAATAATAATAATAAATCTTCGCGCATGTCCAACTAAGATGGCCGCTCACTGCTAAGCTCCGGGAGTGGCAAAAGGTTTAATTTTTCCGAGAGGGTGTTGGAAGGGAATTTACAACCCCCCAGTACCTGGTGCCAGCACCGGATCCCCAGGGGAATGCAACCGAGATTTCTCGGGTCGAAATCCGCCGCACATGTGACGAGGTAGGCGGCGAGCCCAGTGATGTTTTCTCCCAGGCCTCCGAGTCAGCTGGAGCGTAGGCATGACGCTTCGGGAATGGCAGCTTCAGGAGCACTGGAAGCGATGGTGACAGCTAATCTTCGGCCAGTTACTATGGGTGGTGGTTTTGGCCCCATCCCAGGGCCGATGGTGGTTGCATCGACTACGATCGTGGTGTTAGCGGTGATGACAATGGTGACGGCGGTCCTGACAGCGGAGGGGGCGGAAGGTCAGTGGGTGGATGTGCGGGGCCTGAGGATAGATGGTGGAGGTGGTCCTGTGGTCGCCGCTGGTCCCAGCCCTCCTGCAGGCCGGTTTCTGTCAGAACATCGCCTATCTGTGGCCATACTGCCTCCCTCCCATGGCTCTTTCGAAATTTCTGCCTACCCCTTGGCTGGTTTTTTCCATCAACTGCTTTCCATCAACTTGCCTCATTTATATCATCCACTCCACCTTTACCATCTGTACTATCTATGCTGGGCCCGAGGTATATCAGCTACCGGCTTCAGTCCATCAATCCTGAACCGTAGGCCACAGATGGGTGAGTTTGGTCACCCTAGAGGCCTGGGTTTGGATTTCCAGTGCTGCTTACATATCCTTATACTTGGTCTATGGCTACTGGACTTTGTTGCGCCCCCACTGCAGTGAGAGAGCAGCAAG
Source organism: Naja naja (assembly GCA_009733165.1). NCBI lineage: Eukaryota > Metazoa > Chordata > Lepidosauria > Squamata > Elapidae > Naja > Naja naja. The sequence continues at coordinate 233,198,490 of CM019148.1, read as the reverse complement.
GGGGGTGCACTTCTTCCTTTTTGGAGCCATTCAACATCTTTTTGGTTATCTGTCCGAATAGAACTAGTTGGGATGCCTGCGGTGAGAGAGCGAGGCTTAGTCCTGATAAAGGCCTGGAACATTGGCCGCAGGATTGCTGTGAGAGGGCAACCTGGATTTGGACTTGGACTTCCCAATTGTTAGTATTCAGGACTCGACCAAGTTTTATAATCCGGACACTATTATTCCCATCCATAGACCTGCCCTTCCCTCTGATATGTTTATATCTGGATGATTCGAACTCATACAGCAGCAGAGTTGCAGGCCCTGAGGGGGTCCCCTCCCTCCTGGGTGTGGCCTGCCATATTGTCATCGGCCTACCTCGAGGATAGGTTATGGAACCCGGAGAGATGGCATGGTGGGGGGAGGGGTTGGGGTTGGGGCTCTAGGAAGGGAAAAAAGAGGGTCACTAGGGCCCCCTTAGTTAAATTTTTGAATAAATTTTTAAGAAGGTTAGGGAGGAGGGTGGGAAATGATTGTGAGGAGGTGTGTTGCAGCCCAGCTTGGAATCGTGGCGGGGGGGTTGGGGGCTGGCGGGACCCCAGGGAGCGGGGTGGGGACTGCAATTTCCAGGGTGGTTGGGATTGGCAGAGGATGACGAGGCATAGGGCCATATCATGTGTTGGGAGTGCGCCCCCACTATCTTCGAGCGGTGGCATGCTCCAAACCTATTGCCTCCTCCCAATCTCCTGGGGACTTGGGAACGGGGACCCTGGGCTCAGATTGGTGTATTTTAATGCCAGGTCCGTGGCTAATAAGTCTTCCCTCCTCCGTGAGGTGATCGAGGAGGAGGCTGTGGACCTGGCCTGCATCACCGAAACCTGGCTGGGGTCAGAGGGAGGAGTCCCTCTGGTTGACTTATGCCCCCCAGGTTTTCGGGTTTTGCACTGGTCAGGGGCCCAGGGGAGGGGTGGTGGGGTGGCTGTTGTTTTCGGGAGACCCTGACTCCAAGGGAGGTCACTGTTCCTGAGATAGGCGGGAGTGAGACCCTTCTCCTGAGGTGGGGGCCTGGTGGTCGGGTGGGTCTACTGCTGACATACCTTTCCCCCAGCTGTGTGGCAGCAGCCCTGCCTGGGTTTCTTGATGTCCTCTCGGGGGTGGCGGTGGAATTCCCAGGGCTTATGGTCCTGGGTGATTTCAACCTGCCTTCCCTGGGGGGGGCATCGGGTTTGGCCCAGGAATTCATGGCCTCCATGGGGGCCATGGACCTGACCCAGTTGATTCAAGGCCTGACCCATGAGGGGGGTAACACTCTCGACCTAGTTTTTGTCTCTGAACAGTGGCGTAGTGATCGAGGGGAGGCCAGTTTTATGGCCCTACCCATTCCATGGTCTGATCACTATCTCCTGCGGCTGGTCTTCCAACAAGCTGCCCCTCACTGCTGGGATGAGGAGCCACTTAGATGGTTCCACCCCAGACGCCTGATGGACCCTGATAGGTTCCAGGCAGAGCTGAGGTTTTTTCCCACTTCCCTTGTCCACAACTCTGCCGAGGACCTGGCAGCCACTTGGCAACAGGCTGCTGCGGGTGCCCTCGACAGAGTTGTCCCCATGCGCCCCCTCACATACCGTGGATCCCGGATGGCTCCTTGGTATACCAAGGTGCTCCAGGAGATGAAGCACCGTCGGAGGGGCTTGGAGAGCAGGTGGAGATCCACCCGCTCCCAATCTGATTGAGCCCAGTTAAGAGCCCATATTACCTGGTAGCTATGAGAACAGCGAGAAGATCTTATCTCTCTGCCCTCATAGCGTCTGCAGATAACTGCCCAGCCACCCTGTTTAGGGTCACCCGCTCTCTCCTACATCTGGGGGAGATGGTGGACCCACTGCGGGGAAGGGCTGAGGAATTTGGTCAATATCTGTTGGATAAGATCGCACCAATTCAGGGTCGGTTGTGCTCTAATTTGCAGTGGTCTGATGATCGGGGTGCAAATAGTCTGGCCAATGTGATCTGGGCTGAGTTCGATCCTGTCTCCGAGGATGAAGTGGACAGGATTATGCGGCATCTGAGTTCCACCACATGTTTGTTGGACCCGTGCCCCTCCTGGGTAGTTTATGCCTCCAGGGAGGTCACCTGCGGTTGGCTCCGGGCAGTGGTCAATGCTTCGTTAAGGGAGGGTGTTTTTCCCTCCGCCTTGAAGGAGGTGGTGGTGAGGCCCCTCCTGAAGAAGCCTGCCCTGGACCTGACCGTGTTAGATAACTTTCATCCAGTCTCCAAACTTCGTTTTTTGGCGAAGGTTGTTGAGAGTGTGGTGGCTCAGCAGTTTCCACTTTTCCTGGATGAAGCGGACTACCTGGATCCATACCAATTGGGCTTCTGGCCCAGGCTCATCACAGAGACGGCATTGGTTGCACTGATGGATGATCTCTGGAGGGCACGGGACAGGGGTTTTTCCTCTGTCCTAGTCTTATTAGACCTCTCAGTGGTTTTCGATACCATCAACCATGGTATCCTTTTGCATCGCCTCAAGGCGTTGGGAGTGGGGGGCACTGTTTTACAGTGGTTCTCCCCCTACCTCACGGGGCATTCGCAATCGGTGTTGGCTGGGGGGCAGAGGTCGACCCCGAGGGAGGTCACTTGTGGAGTCCCCTAGGGGTCGGCCCTCTTGCCCCTCTTGTTTAATATCTACATGAAACTGCTGGGTGAGGTCATTCGTGGTTTGGGGTGAGGTATCACCAGTATGCTGATGATACCCAGTTATACATCTCCACCCCAAACCAGGTCAGTGATGCCCTCTCCGTGATGACCCATTGTCTGGATGCGGTACAGATCTGGATGGACGGAAACATGCTTCGACTCAACCTGGCCAAGACTGAGTGGCTGTACATACCGGCATCTCGGTCCAGTCAGGAATGTCCACCATTGGCCATAGGGGGAGAGGTGTTGCCCCCTGTGGATAGGGTGCAGAACCTGGGGGTCCTCCTGGATGTGCGGCTCCGGTTGGAGGAACAGGTGGGGGCTGTGGCCAGGGGAGCCTTTGCCCAGGTACAGCTGGTTTGCCAGCTTCGCCCGTTTCTGGACCGAGATGCCCTGCATACAGTCACTCATGCCCTTGTTACCTCTTGACTCGACTACTGCAACGCTCTCTACTTAGAACTGCCCTTGCATACCACCGGAGGCTGCAGCTGGTGCAGAATGCGGCCATGCAGGTGGTGATGGGAGTTTCCCGATTCTCCCATATTACCCCCCTCCTGCGTGACCTGCATTGGTTGCCAGTTGCACTCCAGGTGAGATTCAAGGTTCTAGTTTTAATATTCTAAGTCCTACAAGGCATGGGTCCAGAATATTTACTGGAGCAACTTCTGCCGATATCGAGTGCCAATCGCCCAGGCAGGGACTTCTTGGGGTGCCATCGGCAAGCCAGTGTCAGCTGGCGGTCCCCCGGGGACGAGCCTACTCTGTGGCGGTTCCCGCCCTATGGAACCAGCTTCCCCTGGGGCTCCGTCTGGCCCCTGACCTCCACACCTTCCACCACGACCTGAAGACCTGGTTATTTGACCAAGCCGGGCTGTGATGACCTTCTCGGGGAGGGGTGGATTTTTAAATTAATTTTAACAACGGATAAATATTGGGCTTGTTTTGGTTTAATTCTTTTTTAACTATTTAATGTTGATGTGTGATTTTAGTTGTGAGCCGCCCCGAGTCTTCGGAGATGGGGCAGCATACAAATCAAATAAATAAATAATAAATAAATAAATAAATATGCACTTTGATATGCATGTTTTCCTAAGGTACACATTTTAAAATACAGTTTTCCCTAAAGCATATATTTTTGCATGATTTTCCTTGATTTATTTACTTTTCTGATGCAACTTGTTTTTTACTTACTTACTTACTTACTTACTTACTTACTTATTTATTTATTTATTTATTTATTTATTTATTTATTTATTTATTTGGTCTTGTATGCTGCCCTATCTCCCTAGGGACTCAGGGCGGCTCACATCATAAAAACACAGAATACAAGAGTTAAGATCATTTAAAAAATTATTAAACCCAATTCAACCAAACAAATCATCTAAAACCCAAAGACATAACATTTAAAAGCTATGACCACCCCCTCAGTCCAGGCCGACTTGTTCGAATAACCATGTCTTTAGGCCGTGGCGGAAGGAGCGGAGTTCGGGGGCCAATCATAGCTCCAGGGGCAGCTGGTTCCATAGAGTGGGCGCTCCCACTGAGAAGGCCCTACCCTTAGGGACCGGCAGCCAACACTGTCTGGCTGATGGTACCCCAAAGAGGCCCTGTCTGTGGGCGCGCACTGGGCGATGGGCATTATAGAATTGCAATGCAAAGTTTATAGAAGTGTAAAACAATACTTTATGTGTATTAGTATGAGAAATGTGAAAAGTCCATCAATACGTCACTATGAAGTAAATAAATCACCCAAGCCATCCTTAAACAGAAGATCTACTAGGAGACAAAGCTTCCCCTCCTTTTTTTTCCCTTCCCAAATTGTAGCTATATACCTTGTATAGCTTGCCCCTCTAAATAGCCTGTGAGCTCCATTTTTAAGCCATGGCAATTTCTGGACATTTTCACGGACATCTTTTCTTCTCCTGTTGATTGGAATTATTATTATTATTATTATTATTATTATTATTATTATTATTATTATTATTATTATTATTGGTCTTATATGCCACTCTCTCTCCCTAGGGACTCAGGGCAGCTTACAGTAAAAAATAGAAATACAATTGATTAAAATACATTAAAACCAAGTAGCTAAGCCCAATAAAGCTAAAAACCCAATTAAATTTAAAATATCAATAAAACCTCACCCCTTACCCTTCAGTCCAGGTTGGATTGTTGAAACAACCAAGTCTTTAGGTCACGGAGAAAGGAACAGAGGTCAGGGGCCAACCGGAGCTCCAAGGGGAGTTGATTCCACAGGGTGGGTGCTCCCACAGATAAGTCCCTACCCCTGGGCACCGCCAGCCGACATTGTCTGGCCGACAGCACCCCAAGGAGGCCCTGCCTGTGGGAGTGCACAGGGCGATTGGAAGTCGACTGGAAATTATGCCATAAGAACTTAAAAATCTCTCTGCTGGATCAATTCAAGGTCCATTTTAACCCAACAGCTCCTTTTTGACAATAATCTAAGCAGCTACTTTTTGACAACGACTATGCAGATGTTTCTGGATTGCTGTAAGAAGGAGATGAAGACATATTTCTCTCCTGATTTCATTCGTAGCAATTGCTCTTTGGAGGTATGCTGTTTCCACTGAGTCTCAAGACTAATGGACTTTGACAGACCTGCCTTCCCTGAATTTAGCCAATCACTTATTAATTCCATCCATGTGGTAATGAATTCTGTAAGTTAATTATCTGTCATGGCAAGGACAGGTTTCTTTTCTCATTTTTCCTTCTTCTAAGCAGCTTCACTGGATGGTTGAGAGAGACAAAATAAAACTTATTTCTTTCTATCTTTTCTATACATACAAGATTTTACACATCTGTCACATACTCCATAGTCACTTGTATCTAAGTTAAAATGTCTTAAACGTTCTACTTGTTGCTCATAAGCAAGATATTTGAATTCCCCAAACATCTTCTGCACTCTTCCAGACCTCTTATGATCATTTTCAAATGTGATGCCCAGAACTGTATATAATATTTCATAAGTATACATAGCACAGATTAGTATAAAGGCATTGTAATATTGGTTGTTTAATTTTCAATCCTTTTCTTAATGATACCTACTATGGAATTTGCCCTGCCTCACAAGACCATCACTGATCTTTCTGCTGTAATTACCAAATGTTCTCTTGGTTTACTATAGGCAACTTGGACTTCCATCATGCTATATGTGGTTCAGAATTGTTGTGGTGTTGGTGGTGATTGTTGTTTTGCTCCAATATACCTCATTTACCTCATTTGGACCACCATTCATCTACTTGAAAAATATTGATGATAACAAAATGATAATTAATTAGAGTAGAGGTAGGCAATCCAGTGCCTCCAAATGTTTTTTTGATTAAAAACTATCACTATCCATTGTCTCACGTTATTTGGTTCTGATGTGGGTAATAGTATGAAAATATGGATGCTGTGAAGTTGCTTACTTTGCTTTCTAATGAAAAGCATGTTGCCTCCACTCCCAAATCCTAATAACTGCTACCGTGTTTCCCCAAAAATAAGACCTACCCCGAAAGTAAGACCTAGCACTATTTTCTAAAACTGCCCTAATATAAGACCTACCCCGAAAATAAGACCTAGTGTAAATCTCCAGTTCCAGGAAGACTTTTCAGGGAGCAACCGTGCACCCACGAAACACCCCCCCTACACACTCACACCCACTATTTGGCACCATAAATATATAAGACCTACCCCGAAAATAAGACCTAGTGTGTTTTTGGGAGCCAAAAGAAAATATAAGACAGTGTCTTATTTTCGGGGAAACACGGTAGCAAAAGGAGATAGGAGAGATAGAAGTCTGAGGGATACCCCTTGGTTTGTATAAACCCAAAGTACATAAATGGTGGTTATTCAAAATCTTGAACTTGGTTGAAACCTTGTAAAAGTTGTACCTTTATTTTTTTAAGGCCCTGGAAAGTGGAAAAGACCACAGCTACAAAGTAGGGATATTTAATTAAAGTTGGTCAGAACTTAAGTTTTTGTCCTCATCATACCCACTTGTTACTTCAAGTACAGATTCTGCACACCACTTAAAAGTAAGGTGCAAAAATTGTGCCCATTTGATACAAACCCATCATTCATAGCTAGGCCTACTGCTATTGTGCATAAAATATGGATGTTGGGAAAGTATATTCTAATTCAAATTTCCTTCTATTTTCTCTTTTTAAAAGAAGATAGGCTGACAACCCAGCTAGTTATGACTACAACCCAATGTTTTGATTGACAGCTGCTTTTCCATTGTTAGGGACTGGAATTAGGGATTTCTGAGGAAGACAGTCATTATCAATACTAAAAAAAATATTCTTTACTTCACAGCAAAACTTCCTGCTAACATTTAAAAGAGAGACATATCCAGGGGTTCCTTAGGCAAAAACTGTAGAGGGAATTCAAATGAAATGTCAGGTTCCAATTGTGAATTTGGATGATAAATTGCTGTATAATCTTAAATGATAAGTGATAAAATGGATTTAACAACCCTAAATTATAGTCCAATTCTCTTCTGCGGATAATTCACATGGTAAGGGATAATAACCAGAAAAGAACTTTTATATAAGCAGCTACACCTATCACTTTGACTATTATTCTTGGCAAGGAAAGCACAGAACACTTCGTTTTCAAGAAGAACCTGAAAAGGTAGATTACTTTCCTTATTGGACAGGAATCTGATGGATCTGATTTTCATCTATTAGTTTCAAATGGAATGAGGGAGGATTTTCCTTTTTATATCTGTCTCAGTCTAGCTATGTCTAAAGTTGCATTGATTGAAAAGAACAAGTGTCAATCTGTTCATTAGCCCTATATTTCCTCCCAAAGCATAGCTCTCCATGTGAAGACCGCCATCATTAGAAGACTCCAACAATGACAGCACATATAAAAGGGTGGAAAGAGAGGATGTGATCATAGAAATTCAGAGATGGAAGGCAGTATTTCACCAGTCAAGCCCATCTCTTTGCTCATTGCAGAAATCAAAAGTAAAACTTCCTAGCCAAATCTCCCTTCTTGGATTTGATGGAAACATAAAGTCCACTTCATAAAATTCTTAACTATAATGGGTGAACTTTATCTTTAAAATACCATGGGTATGGGGAAATGTAAAAGCCAAAAGCTTAGGTGGGAAGCAAGGTATCAAATATTTTTTAAAAAATCGTTCTGCAAAAAGTTTAATTTTCATTGGAACAACTGGGATTGTTGCTAAAATGTTATTTAGATAAACATTGTGGGTAAATTTGTTTCACCATGATAGGCTTTTACAGGATGACCATGGTGGTGCAGTGGTTAGAATACAGTACTGCAGGCTACTTCTGCTGACTGCTGGCTCCCTGAAATTTGGCAGTTCAAATCTCACCAGGCTCAAGGTTGACCCAGCCTTTCATTCTTCTAAAGTGGGTAAAATGAGGACCCACATTGTTGGGGCAATATGCTGACTCTGTATAATTGCTTAGAGAGGGCTGTATAGCACTGTGAAACAGTATATAAGTCTAAGTGCTATTGCTATTATTTGAAGGTCTTACATCTATGTACACCATTCTAAACTTATTGGAAGAAGGTTGACTTGTAAAATAATTCTTGTTCTGATTACTATGAAGTATTTATTTAGAATGTCTCCAGCTTCTCTTGTGAGATAACTCTCTGGCAGAAAAGCATACCTATATTTGTCAATTTTAAAAATATTCTGTGCAAAGCCTCAGTTATTGGTAAAAATAGCATACAAATATGTGTTACATTAGGGGAAAAATTGTTTGCAAAAAGCACATAGTGAGATAAACCTGCTCAATAATATTTATAAAATAGAAGCATCACATTACAGTGTAAATAGTGTACAGTGAATTATATTTGGGTTTGAGCATGTTGCAAAATGATACATTAGGCAAAATAGCAGACATTTTATCTATTAGGATAAAATGCAGTAAATGTATGTGAATTGTTGTGCATATTAAATCTAATATAGGAATAGAATGAACTAAATTTAAGAGCAGAAAAAAAATAAAAACTCAGAAATCTTTTTTTAAAGCTCCTCCATTACTATAAATGCATGTATTAATAAATGTCCTAGCTTTTAAGTTGCTGTAGACCTTTTGTTATTTCTGTTGCAATGGACAAGCAATTCTTTTAGAAAAATGAAACTCATGTGACACACCATTATGTTGCATAGAAATATCATCCAAATGCTGATGAATGCAAAATACTCCGAACTCTCCAGAGAAAGAGTTGCAGAACTTATTGTTAGGAAGGCTGATCATTAATGAGTACTAATAAATTTACATTGCCTATAATTAGTGACAAATATAATGATAAATGCAACTATGGGATGATTCAAAATGGCTACTGTCAGCTGTATAACAGACATTCCACAAAATATTTTTATTAACTAGATGCCACATTAAGTCAGCAGGAAACTATTTAAATGTGCAATTCTTTTGTTTGGTACATAAGCCCCCCTCAGAAATCCACATTCACATTAAAACATCCCATAGATGAAATAGTGCCACAGTCTGTGATCATTTATTTATTTTTTTAACATTGTTTGAATGCAAGCAAATAGCTGGACATTAGAGAAAATGATACGTAGTTTCTATAAGGAATTTGGTCAAATGAAGCTTTTCCCTGGATTGGAGATCTGTAATGGGTAATCTATACCGTGCCCTGAACTCCACTTTACTGCAAGTATCAAAAATTGCTGATACAGTTTTCCAGTTGCTTGTAGGTGGGATATACATGAAAATTGTACTGTAAATCCCCAAATATATTTCATGAAGTTTAAGAAAGTTTGAATCACACTGACATCTGTTAGAAGAGTGAAAATCAGGCAAGGTTCAATATGAGTCAAATATCATATGTGATTTGATTCAAAGAGCCCATGTGATTCTGTTACAAACTTCTATCGTACATATTCATGAATAAGCAAAGACGTTTAGGCAAAATATACCCCAAATCCACAGATAGGCTTATTTGTGAGTATATATGGTAATACTGTTTTAAATTACTCATATACCCCATACAGTATATATCCATGATGGCGAACCTATAGCACGTGTGCTAAATGTGGCACACAGAACCCTCTCTCTGGGCACACGAGCCATTGCCCCAGCTCAGCTCCACCATGCACGTGCGCATGTATCTCCCGTCGGCTAGCTGGTCTTTGGGTCTCTGCCACATGGGGAGGCACACATAAGGGGGCATGTGCATGCATAAGGGTGGGGCAAATGTGTGGGGTGGGGTGCATGTGCAGGGGTCACCCGTGCATGCATGAAGGGTGCAGGTGGTCGTACACGCCTGCGCAGGGTGCACATGCATGTTACATTTTGGGGATGCACGTGCTTTGGGCACTTGGTGCCGAAAAGGTTGGCCATCACTGGTATGTATATTTGCATATAAGCCCATCTACAGATGAGCAGAGCCTCATTTTTTAAATCAAAATATCATGAGAAATGTGGCTTCAGATTACCTGTGGGTGGAGAATTTTTCATGGTATTTTGATTTAAAAAATTGAAGGTCTGTTCATCTATGGATGGGCTTAGATGCACACATATAGGGCATTGAATCAATTCAATCAAAATTGTTAATACAATAAAAGAGTGCGTGCACTTGCACAAAAGTCCATTGAGCTTCTGAATCAATTGAGGGGCATCCGATTAAAGGGAAACGGTAGGAAAAAGCAGCTGTTTTAAAAAGTTGCAGGAAACTTTTTAAAGCAGTCAGTAATACTATCAGGTGCTTTGAAGCATCTTTTCTGAACTATTTTCGAAGCACTGCACAAACCAAATAAAAATTGTCCTTTCTTAGAAAAGAAGAAAGCAGTTTGACCTTTCCCTTCCTAAGCATTCATTTCCAGCTGAATAACAATTCTGTTTATACAAGCAAGAGAAATAGAATCAGTTTTGACTATTTCTTAGTAACCTTTACTAGTCCAAGAGCAGCAGCAAGAATTCTCTTGGGAGATCACCACCCTGCATCACAAATTATTTTTTAAGATCTCACTACCAAAGATAAATGAACATTTTGCACAGGGGCTTAGCATTTAAGAATCAGACTGCATCCCCCATCTTTTAAGTAATTTATGAAATAAAATGGGATTCAGTTGAGTGATTGGTCATTTTTTTCCCCTGGATCCAAGAGCTGTTGGAATACTTTAGTTCTCCTCTTCTGATAACATCCAATAACCTTTTACTATCAGATGGAAAGGAGGAGGTTTTCCATAGGTGTTGCTGTAAACAATGTGTTTGCCATCTCATTTAGAGAAAAGATAGAGCCGACCCAAGATGGAATGACACTGTTAATGCGGCCCTTTAATCAAAGATTTAGTATTATGAGAACATTTGCATTTTGTAAGCAATTCTGTTATTTCTTCATGTTGCAAAAATTCCACAGAGCGTGAGTTAAATTCTTTTATTTAACGGAAACACTAACTATACTAAAGATAGGAGCAAGAAAATGCATCCAGGCTCTTGTCCTGTTATTTCATGGTGGAATCATGCAAAACCAAATGTGTTCATAATGCTACTGGAGGTTAATATCTGGGTGACATTACTATTTCTTTGCAATAGTATTTCTGTGAGCTTTGGCGCAGCAGGGTGTATTGCAGACCAAGTGAACTGCATTAAGGATAGATCTGTTCCCCCCCCAATGATATATCCCCATTGATTTTCCTTCTTTTCTGCAAATTTAAATGGCTCCTTAATGTAACTTTAAAAATGTTTTCTTGCTGTGAAAGTCAAATTAGAGTCTATGTCTTAGCATCTTAGCACTTCAAAACCTGGGTGTGAAAATAAAAGCATTGCTGAAGAAATTAAAGTGTGGTTGACGAGATTAAAGGGGAAAAAAGGAAGATTGCATCCAGTGGGGGGGGGAGGATCAATCACTCAAGTGAATCACATTTTATTTGATAAATTACATCAAAGATGGAGGATGCAATCTGATTCAAGATCTGGATTGTTTCCTCCAAAGCGATGGCTGGCCAAGTAATGAAAGATAGTGGGGATTGATTATCCAATTCCATTCTTCGTATCAGCAGAGAAACAGACCTTATTCTTCAACAAGGGAGAGATCACCATAATCTTAATCTAACCCCACAGTGTTAATTCTTAATCTTAATCTCTTTGCATTGGCAACTGAGAAGTTCCCTGGACAATTTCTTGAACAGATTTCTTGTTCCTCAGAAACATTCCTTCTGAGGTGGCATTTGGAAAATATCAGGCGCTGTAAATAGCACACAGATTGAGAGTTGCTTGCTGATAAAATATAGTCAACACTGGCAAACCACATAGTTTTAGAGAAGAAAGTTGTAGATTGACTGAGAATTATCTCTTCTGTAGAAAACAGGATACCAAGGGATTGTTCATCCATAAGGATTTGCAAGCAATTACTGCATATGGGTTAAAATATGAATTTAAATGCTTTTCAATTTTTTTTGCTGAATATATGAGAAAACTTTCTAGAAAAGGCAAACCAAACTACTTTTTTTCTTTCTCTTTCTCAATAGCATTATGGCAGCAGTGATAGGAAGTCTAAATGCTTATTTGTTATTTAAATGCAGTTTGTTAAAACGAACTTGCAAATAGCCAGACAATCTAAGATCAAAAATAGTAAATCTTATCAAATTGTCTATATTTTTCTATTCAATGTCAGTTACTTATATTATCAGGTTCTAAATTAGGCACTCTGTTGAAGAATTAGGAGTCTTGAAAATATAATCACATCAAGCAAGGGGCAAAATGTGGGTTCTTTTACCGGAATTATTTCTCTAAATAATGAGTTAATAAAGGAAACAACAAGATTCAAAAAGTCATCATGGGGGTATCCAAGGAACTAACAATCATTCTTGACCTAAAAACAGGCATCAGAATAGAGATCCTAGACCTTGGGAAAAATAATGTTATTTTCTGATCTTCTTAGTTTTTTTCATTCATTCATACATACATACATGCATACATACATACATGCATACATACATACATACATACATACATACATACATATATGCAGGTCTTGGCATGTTCGAGTCTTTTCCCGTGTAAGATTGAGAGTATCTTGGTGACGTTTCGACGAGGTCCCACTTGCCATCTTCAGGCTGGTACTCTCAGCTTCGTGCTTGTGCAAAAATACCAGCCTGAAGATGGCGAGTGGGACCTCATCAAAACATCGCCAAGATACTCTCAATCTTACATGGGAAAAGCCCCCAACATGCCAAGACCTGCATACCTGTACCCGTGAAAATCTACGATTATATATATATAATCTATTTCATATAATCATCCATAGAATTGTACAAAAAAAGAAAAAAAGAAAAATAGTTATATTCCACCGGAAGGCACCACTTCCATCCAATACAATACAGGAACTCCACAAATAATTCCATTTCAATACTGTGAATCAAATGCTTAAAGTGGGTCACGTTGATTCAATTGTTTGCTGTGATCCATGGGAAAGAGGCTTCAGACATGTGGCAAAGCCCTTCTTAGTGACTACGCTGAACCCAATCCTCAACTAATCCAGTCCCTTTAAAGGAAGCAGCCTTGTTTTGATTCAGAGCTTCGCTAACAGATAGCACTAAATGAAAATTACACAGAAGAAAAATGAGCTACAATTGTGAAAACCAGGTTCTGCTTGTGAGCAGTAGGTCTGGCTTTGAAATGGATATTGCTTGCCTGTGGTTCTAAATAATGATCACTCCTCCATATTTGTCAGAAGAATGAACATCCATTGATTGCCTATATCTGCATAATAAAGAAGAGACTAGAATCAACCAAGGCTCATTAGAAGACTTCGATAGTTCCAGTATGAGTTGAATCTGGATGACCTGGCAGTGATGAATTAGGTTCTTCAGCAATAAATGCTTTATAACTGGACTATTTTTTCTCTGCCAAGATGCTAAGTTGGCCAATTCAATTTTGGTTGCCAAGATACGATTCTTATTAGATATGCAATTTTATGCCCAGTTTTCTATCTCTCAGGAAAATTCTTCCCAATCATATCATTGGAAGCATACAAGCAAGCCTCCTTCATTTGATCATTCATTCCAGCTCACATATCAGAGTAATCAAAATCTCTTTTGTTACTTCTCCCAGTTTGGCTGCTTTCCCTTTGAACAACAAATGAAACCTAAAGAAGTCTTGAGCTAAGATCTTTCCATGGTGATGCCATGGAAAGTATCCAAAGAATCAACATGTTTCTGGAATATATTGAAAGGATCCAGCAACTTGAGATAGTACTGTATTGCTTGAGGTGATGTATAACCAATGGGAAACCAACGGGAAAGCAGATAATGTTGATGAATGGTCTGAATGAAAGTTACTATAATTGTGGGTGGATAGTAGCATAATGAATTGAAAATATAGCAATAACAGAAAATTGGTAGAGGTTTCAGTGCATTGGTCTGAGTGTTTCTCAGTATCTTGCCTAAGTCTTAGTACATTGCAGGTACCTTCTAGCAGTTGAGGTACAAGCAAAAGTATCTTGGGGTGGAAGTCAATGAAAATTCTCAGTCATCCAGGTAAAGTTGTCTGGAAAGTGAATCATGGCAACTGGACCGCTTTTCTGTTTTGGTTTGAAACATTTTGCTGCTTATCCAAGTAGCTTTTTTTTCTTTTGTCAAAATGAAGAGGTTGCCATGACTCATCTTCCAGACTTGACATGAAGGCAATCTGTGGATTAGAAATGTTGGTTTGTCCAGAGTAACATGAGCATGTTCAGAGTCAACGTATTGGTTGCATCTCCTGCAGCATGCTAGGCAAAACATGCCCGATCTGACAATTTTTGCAAGGAATGCTATACATGGTACGAGTATAACTGAGTGTTAATTTTCCACCTGGTTCTCCTGATGAAACATAAGAAGTGAAAGACATGATTAATTTTTTTTTAAAAGGTTGGGGGAGGAAAAAGATAGGCAGGAGGTGTATTTGTGAAGTAAGAAAAATGGGCAGAATGCAATAGATCTGAATGAAAGTGAAAGTAACCCAGTCTTGTAGTAAAGCTGATGAAAAAGTGTAGGTTTAATTGTCAGTGAAAGAGATGGGTGGGAAGGGGTCTTTTTGGAATATGTGCTTTGCACTGAGAAAATTTGCGGCAATATCTTTACGGGTTCTAATCGGGGTTTTAATTTGAAAGGTCATTTGGCATTGATTTAATATTTTTTAAATTTGTTTTAACTTTTGTATTCTCTGTTTTTTATGTACGCCTCCCTGAGTCCCTCGGGAGAGAGGGCGGCTTATAAGTCCAAATAAACCTAAACCTAAACTTAAGTGGCATGGTCAGTTGGTTAGTGTCCCTTTTAAGCTAGAACATTAAAATGGGATTTGGACAAACCACTCTTCCTTTCCCTGCCCCAACACGCTTCCTTTTCCAACTAGAGAAATTTCACTTTAGGACAGAGGCATAGCAGGCTCATTAAGTTGTAAATGATATGAGAATACAATACCCTGCTGGGGATCATGGGATTTTCTAATGAACCTATAGCTGGTCAACCTTCATTTCACAATTGGAAAGAGAAAAATAATTTTTCAGAAAAAAAGTGGGACTTTATAAATCATGGTAAGGAACATTCCTCTTCTTCCTTGTCTCTATCATCACCACCACTGACTAAAAAGTTAATGAAATCACGAACAACTAGATTCTCATCTCTTTTTATTACACAGGAAGAGTTATCCCATTAATAATTATACTGTGCATTTTCACTCAAGCAATACAGAACAGACATACATCTAGTCTTAAAGGCATCTGAATATGCTCCAATAGTGAGAAGGATTCAACCTGGATCTGTGGCAAAGAAATTCACATGGTTATGAATTGATTGTTTATTGTGCCCTATGACTATTATTAAGTGTTGTACCTTATGATATCTTGACTCTTGATGAATGTATCTTTTCTTTTATGTACACTGAGAGCATTTGCACCAAGACAAATTCCTTGTGTGTCCAATCACACTTGGCCAATAAAGAATTCTATTCTATTGATGGGATGTTAAATTATTTGAGAGATAACCTAGTCTAGTATCAAGCCTTTAAAACAGCAGCTTCAGCCATTCTATTTTTCTTCATTCCTAGACATATAACCATTGGAATCAATCGTGCTCTGCCAGACGTAAGCTAATCAGAAAAGTAGGGTCAATGTCTCAGTAATACTAATTACAGTAGGTTATGAGACTTAGGATTCAAAAGGATTCAGCTGTGTCCAAAAAAAAAGCAGGTAGACAATGCAGGATGAGATTTTAAATTCTGCTTCGCCACCCTCTGATTCCTCAGCCCAGCCAATTTCATAATATCCTTTTGTAAGACATCACACCAAATGTCAGAAATTATATTGAGTAGAGGAAGCAGTGGGGAGCTGTCTGTGTGATTGAAAGCACAGCAGATATGCAAATGTGGTAAAGCAATATTTCTTTTTTTGGGAGAGAGGATTGTAGTTTGAAAAGGCAAAGTCTCTTAACAATTTTTCACACTGCTGCATTTCTCTTTGTTGTCTTGTCATGTCCTGTTGGAGAAAGTTAAAATTTTTAAGCACACAGAATCAGTGAGAGTGGGTATGCATGTGTGACCTATAGAAACACTAAGAGAAAGATTTATCAAGCCAATAAAAGAAGTTTCTATAGCTATAGAATGGGGAGAATTTCAGCATAGTGACAAAGCATAAGCTTATAATCGGTTAGGTCCAAGATTCCGTCTCTTGTTTAAAAACTGCTAAAAGCTGAAATGCTGGTAGTGATCATGCTAAGTTACATTAGGCTCAACAGTCTGACACACATTGTAGCATCTCACAAGTAACCCAAGCAATAAAATATTGTTTACCTTATCAGATTTACTTTCTTTTCAATATTGCAGAAACAGCAGATACACCTGGGGCAGTAAAATATCCTGGGCCACCCCACCCCAATCTTATCTTGTTCCTATTAGCTCATTTGTAACATTACATAAACAGAGTTGAAGTCATTTTCCAAAATAGTGGATGTGGATGTGGACTAGTAAGTGTTAAGTTTGCATGAAGAGGCAGATGCGGAGTGCTTCAGCTCTTAAGTTTATTCAGCTCAGAATGGACCCAAATTGACTTAGCCAAGGCAGCTATATATAGCCGGCTACCTTGGCTGACAGCCAATCAGCGTGCAGGGTTTTCCCGCACTTTTTAACCAATCATTTTAAACACTTTACAAGAACAACCAATCAATTCAAACTCTGCATACATAACACCCCTCCCCACTAGGTTCAGTCCATACTCAAACCCCATCTATCTAATGTATTCTTTTAAATAGGTGGGGCTCTTACGTGTACGTTGAGACCTACGTGGTTCAGATGTTTTAAGGTTCTCACCTTGTGAAGGAGGAAATGTGTCTGTTGACATTTCCTTACTTGGACTTCTATCAGTGGTAGAACCTGTTTGGTTACTACAACCTGGTCTCTCCTCCCAATCCATCTCCAACCCAATGTCAGCACCTAAATCAGGTAGTGATGTGCAATCTTCCATTTGTAAAAATGGCTGTTGGCACTGTGACAGGTTTTGGGATGGTTCCTGTCGTGTTAGCTCGTTACACATGGGGTTGATTCTTGCTTGCTGATTATACTCATAATCCTCCCCTTCCCCCCTAGAAGAGGCAGTAGGTATGGGAACCAAAGAGGAGCTATGGCGATGCTCCTGAGGTAGTCTGAACGTCAACTGATCAATGTACCTGCTCCAGAGGACACCATCCTCCGTTTGTACCCTGTAAGATCTGGGTCCTGTGATTTGGGTTATCTCAGCAGGAATCCATAATGGTTCACCCATAAGGTTCTTAGCATAAACAAAATCACCCACAGTGGATGTGCGAATTTTGCTAATGGAATCTAGTGGTGCATTGGGTGCGTAAGTGGGATGAAGGCGGTCAAGGGGAGACCTGAGTTTCCTACCCATCAACAATTCAGGTGGTGTTAAGTTAGTTGAGGGGTTAGGAGTGATATGCTGGACACTGAGTAGTTTTTCAACTTTCTCAGTGATGTCCCCTGGACCCAATTGCTGAAGTTTTTCCTTGGTAAATTGTACCATACGTTCAGCCCGGCTGTTAGCCGAAGGATGCCCAGGGGCTGTAAGGACATGTCTGATACCCTGCTGTGCTAAATATGATTCAAAAAGGTTGGATGTAAACTGAGGACCATTGTCAGAAAGGAGGACATCAGGTAACCCATGAGTTACGAAAAGCCTCTTAA
Source organism: Naja naja (assembly GCA_009733165.1). NCBI lineage: Eukaryota > Metazoa > Chordata > Lepidosauria > Squamata > Elapidae > Naja > Naja naja. The sequence continues at coordinate 233,180,647 of CM019148.1, read as the reverse complement.
GCTGCTTGATGACAGCTTCAGTTGTGGTGGATGCCATAGGGATAACCTCTAGCCATTTGGAATATGCATCTACTATAATAAGGCAAGTGTGCCCTCTGGTAGGGCCAGCAAAGTCAATGTGAATCCTAGACCATGGGCCCCTAGGACATTCCCATTCCTGTTTGGGGGTGAGAGGTGGGGCAGGCCTGACTTCCTGACAGTTGGGACAGGATGCAACCCAGTGTTCAACCATTTTGTCAATACCTGGCCTCCATACATAACTCCTGGCCAATCCCTTCATTCTGACAATTCCTGGATGACCCTCATGTAACATTTCCAAAACCTCTTTCTGTAGTTTTGCAGGAATAACCACCCTGTTACCCCACAAAATACATCCTCTTAATACAGATAATTCAGTTTGCCTGGATTTAAAAGGTTGGGCAAGTTGAGGTAGATCTTGAAGTGGCCAACCTTTCTTAACCCAGCCTATAACAGGAGCCAATAAAGTGTCTTTGTCAGTCTCTCTGGCAATTTCAGCAGCATGTACTGGAAGCTTGGCAACAGTTTCTAGAAAAAAGGTGTGGGTCTCAGGAACAGGGTCCTCAATGTGTGAAGGAAATGGGCAGCGACTCAAAGCATCTGCGTGCCCAATGTCTTTACCAGGTCTGTGGATCAGTTTGTATGAATAAGCAGCAAGAAATTCGGTCCATCTCAGCATTCTTGGTGACAGGATCGTGGGCGTTGCTTTGTCTCCTGCCACGATGCCTAAAAGAGGTCTGTGATCTGTGACAATAGTAAATGTTCTCCCATATAGATAATCATGGAATTTCTTGACAGCTGCTACAATTGCCAAAGCTTCCTTGTCCAGTTGGCTGTAATTTCTCTCTGCTTTAGTCAAAGTGCGAGAGTAAAATGCAATAGGAGTTTCTCTCCCACTGGGAAGCATGTGACTCAACACCCCCCCACTCCAAAAGGGGATGCATCACAAGTCAGTACAACAGGCAATTTCTCAGAGAACTGTATTAGTACAGAGTCAGATGTGATTTGTCTCTTAATATTGTAAAATGCAGCTTGTTCCTTTCTGCCCCAGACCCATGCAGATTTTTTGTCCAGTAATCTGTGTAGGGGTTCTGCAATGGTTGCCTTCTGAGGTAGAAACATATGATAGAAGTTAATGAGTCCCAAGAATGCTTGCAAATTTGTTTTGCATTTTGGCCTGTGGGCTTCTTTGATTGCCTGAACTTTGGCCTCTGTGGGGTGGATGCCATGTTTATCAATCATGTAACCCAAGAATTCCACTTTATCTGTTCTGTGTGCATTTTTCTTCTTTGACTTTTAACCCCGCTTTTTTGAATCTGGTTAAGACTTCCCTGAATCTCTCATGTAACTGAGTGTCATTTTCAGCAGAAATTAAAACGTCATCAAAATAGGGCACCACCCCTGGCAACCCTTGTAGCATCCTTTCCATAAGGCTTTGGAAGATGCCTGATGCCACACTTACTCCAAATTGAAACCTTTTGCATTTGAAGGCACCTCTATGGGTTACGATGGTTTGGGCTTCTGCAGTGACATCATCAACTGTTAACTGTTGATATGCCTGGGCCAGGTCCAATTTGGCGAAAACTGTGCCCCCTCCAAGAGAATGTAATAAATGATGCACTACTGGAACTGGATATGCGCTCTGTTGTAACGCATGGTTCAATGTCCCCTTGTAGTCTCCGCAGATTCTCACAGACCCATCAGCCTTGACTGGTGTGACTATGGGTGTCTCCCACCTGGAGTGGTCAGTGGGCTCTAAAACCCCTTAGGCTATTAGTTTATCTAATTGTGCATCAATTTTTCCTTTAAGGCAAATGGAACCCTTCTGGGTTTTAAACGGATTGGTTGTACCTTGGAATCTAGGTTAAAGGTGATAGGGGTCCCCAAGTACTTGCCTAATCCGTCGCTGAAGACCTCTGGAAATTCAGACTTCAAGGCCTCTTCCCACTCAGTGTTGCTCACGTGATTGATGCCAGTCACCTCAATGCCCAGCGGAATGAACCATTCAAGTCCCAGCAGACTTGGGCGATCCTTGTCTACGATGGTCAGGGATAGACGCTTGGTGTGGCCCTTGAACTTCACGTTGAATTCTCTTGTTCCAACTACTGGAATCTTGTTCCCTTGGTAGTCTTTAAGAGTCAATGCTTGCTTCTTGAAGTGATTCTTCTGGATATTTGATAACAGTCTTTGAATAGTGTCCCATGACACCATAGATAGGTATGAGCCTGAGTTCACTTCCATTTGGCAAGGCCCTCCTTCAATAAGTACCTTGACATGCACTTTTCTGCTATTTAAAGGGGAAGAATGACCAATAGTTACTGTTTGATGAGTTTCATTCTTCCCATTTGCTTCTGTACTGTGTCCCATTTTCTCACTGAGGTTGTTTGGCTTGAATTCTTTGTCTTTGTTTGCAGCAAACTTGCTTGTTGGGTGGAGTTCTGGATGATTTGCAGACTCTTGCTAGGTGTCCTCTTTTTTCACAACGGAGGCAAATGGTGTCTAGAAACTTGCATTCAGTGCGGGGGTGGCTTCCCCCACAACCTCTGCAGTAAAAATCTTGCCTCTTTCTTCCCAGGTCTTTCTTTTTCCGCTCCATTCTGAGTCTGTAAATTCCTTCCTCCACCTCACTGCAATCTGACTCAGAATCTAATTCCTCACAATGATTTGTGGTGGACTTTTCCCAATCAGAATGGCTCGTGGCCTTGTTTATCTTCTTCATGGCTGCTGCTGAGGACTTGGTAGCTTCTGCTGAAGATGCTTCTTCTATGGCTTCTTTCAGCGTGAGGTTCATTAATAACTTGCTCTGTAGCACCTTGTCTTTAAGGCCTAAAATGAAACGATCACGCATGGCCTCCTCTAAACTGTTGAATTCGTATGCACCCCCAATGTCTCTTAAACTTGCCACGAAGTTGTTTATGCTTTCGTTTTCCCCCTGATCACAACGGTAAAACTCATGTCTCTTAATGAGGCACGATATTTGTGGCATGTAATGGGCTCTTAACAGCCTTTCCAGATCAGAACAAGCCATTACCTTCACGTCTGCTGCTCCCGCGAGTGCCTTCACCATCTTGAAAACTGCCGGACCGCAGTACGTAAGGAAGACCGCCCTCTTCTGCTGCTCGGAAATGGCGGCAAGATCGTTTCCCTCCAGATAGATTTGGAAACGATCTGCATACGACTCCCAGTCTTCTGCCGTCAGATCGAACGGGGCTGGGGGGGTGTTCAGCGCAGCCATCTCACTCTTCTTCTGTTTCGTGTTGCCTTCTTCTTCAGGGGAATCCCATCCTCGTCGCCAGTGTTAAGTTTGCATGAAGAGGCAGATGCGGAGTGCTTCAGCTCTTAAGTTTATTAGTGACTTCAGCTCAGAACGGACCCAATTTGGCTTAGCCGAGGCAGCTATATATAGCCGACTGCCTTGGCTGACAGCCAATCAGAGTGCAGGGTTTTCCCGCACTTTTTAACCAATCATTTTAAACACTTTACAAGAACAACCAATCAATTCAAACTCTGCATACATAACAGTAAGGAATAAAATAGAATGCAGGTATGAGGAGAATAGAATAGAATACTGAATATCTTCTCTTCTTAGAATACTGAATATCTTCTCTTCTGTTCTCTCTTCTCTTCATCTCATGATCTCATCTTATCTTATTTGCAACTAGCACATCAGTAGCAACTGGGTCCCAGCCCTTTTCTCTCTGTCTTTCTTGAAGAAATTGACTAATGTTTTTATCAATTATATTTTCACTGTTATAATGATAATGAAATGTAACCTTATGCTTACAAGAAGAAGAACATGATCAGTGAATTCCTGAGAATTTAGGGCTTCTAAACAATTCTTGGGTATCTCTCTTTGTTCAACTTTAATGAACAATTTCACCTCCTGTACTTCTGGTAGTGATTTGAATGAGGACCTTATCACTTGGTTGGCTCAATCTTGGAATTCTCTGGCACCATCTTCCATGTCCTAGATTTGGTGAAGAGCCTGCCACCAAAGTTTTGCTATAATTACTCCTTCACTTAATGATAGACTGGAGTTCTGTTGTTCTCTATTTCTATTATCAGTTAATTAATTATTAATACTCATACTTTGGTGAGAATGATTTGAGCAATGGAAGCTAGCTGGTTAGGAACAGAAAGGGGTACTTCATTTGGATGAATTGAATCCAGATTCATGAATGAAAGCAGAGATTGTTTCAAGGCAAGCAAATCAAATAATGTGGTGGTGAAGCACCTTACTTTCTTGTAGATATAATTTCTTGTTTTAATATGAATGGTTTTCCCCCTGAACAGGTGAATTGACTTGACAGTGGAAAGCCCTGTTTTGCAGCTGAGAGTGAAAGGTGCCAATCATATTATATGTTATATTCTCTGAATTGTTACTCATTAACACATGCAAATTCACACTTGATGTTGTAGACATCAAGCAATAAATACGAATACTCATATTGGCTTTTTAAGGTTTACTTTCTTTCATTGGCATTTCCTATAGCATTTATATATTTCCTGTTTTCATGTCCTCAGCAACTTCCAAACCTATCAATACAGAAATATCCTTTGCTTAGAAATACAGGACATTATGCACTGGAGACATTAAAATGCCAACAACAGGAATTGTCAAATGTCTGGCCTATTTCCAGGGGATCGGGGAGGGGAGAGACAATGCACCAAACTTGTATGAAAAAATGTACACTTTTAGAAGTGTGAGGTGTGTTGTGATTATTAAAAGGGAAGAAGAACATTTCTGGTGTAGCACATTTCTGGAAGAAAAGGCATTTCCTTAAGAAAATGGACTTCCTCTACTCTTTATCGCTTCAGAAGAGATGTTTGTTTGCTTCCACTTTAATGAAGTTGTGAAATAGGTAAAGCTATGTACCAGAAGAAGCCGGTTAATTTCATGACAGCACTATAGAAGGAAACAGTGGTAGAACTAATATTCAATAATAATCTAACCTGATGCTGTATGTTTATTATTATTTTTATAAATCATAGCATAATAGGCTGTGTGTTTGTGTGTGTTATGTATGCAGGTTTAAAGTCATTGGTTTAGTTTGAACTGTTCTTGTAAAATGTAAGAAATGATTGGTTTAAAAAGTGTGGGAAAATCCTGCACTCTGTTTGGCTGGCAACTGCGGCTGCCGCTATAAGGAGCAGCCGCAGCCCAGCCAAAGTGGGTTCGTTCTGAGCTGTAGTCACTAATAAACAAAGAACTTGAAGCACTGGCAACGAAGGTGGGATTTACCTGAAGAAGAAGGCAACCATTGCAGAACCACTGCACAGATTATTAGACAAAAAGTCTGCGTGGGTCTGGGGCAGAAAAGAACAATCTGCATTTAACAATATTAAAAGACTAATCACATCTGATGCTGTACTGATACAGTTCTCTGAGAATTTGCCTGTTGTACTGACTTGTGATGCATCCCCTTTGGAGTGGGGGGTTTGAGCCACAGGCTTCCCAGCGGGAGGGAAGCTCCTATTGCATTTTACTCTCGCATCTTGACCAAAGCAGAGAGGAACTACAGCCAACTGGACAAGGAAGCATTGGCAATTGTTGCAGCTGTCAAGAAATTCCATGAGTATTTATATGGGAGAACATTTACCATTGTCACAAATCACAAACCTCAAAAACTTCAGCAATTGGGTCCAGGGGATATCACTGAGAGAGTTGAAAAACTTCTCAGTGTTCAGCATATCACTCCCAACCCCTCAACTAATTTGTCCCCAGCTGAATTGTTGATGGGTAGGAAACTCAGGTCTCCCCTTGACCGCCTTCATCCCACTTACGCACCCAATGCACCACTAGATTCCACTAGCAAAATTCGCACATCCACTGTGGGTGATTCTGTTTATGCTAAGAACCTTATGGGTGAACCATTATGGATTCCTGCTGAGATAACCCAAATCACAGGCCCCAGGTCTTACAGGGTACAAACGGAGGATGGTGTCCTCTGGAGCAGGCACATTGATCAGCTAAGATCCAAATTACCTCAGGAGCATCGTTTTTGCTCCTCTCTGGTTCCCATACCTACTGCCTCTTCTAGGGGAAGGGAGGATCATGAGTGTAATGAACAAGCAAGAATCAACCCCATGTGTAATGAGCTAACACGACAGGAACCATCCCAAAACCTGTCACAATACCAACAACCATTTTCACAAATGGAAGATTGCACATCATTACCTGATTTAGGTGCTGACATTGGGTTGGAGATGGATTGGGAGGAGAGACCAGGTTGTAGTAACCAAACAGGTTCTACCATTACTAGAAGTCCTAGTAAGGAAATGTCAGCAGACACATTTCCTCCCTCACAAGGTGAGAACCTTAAAACATCTGAACCACGTAGGTCTCAACGACGTAAGAGCCCCACCTATTTAAAAGAATACATTAGATAGGCTGGGATTTGAGTATGGACTGAACCTAGTGGGGAGGGGTGTTATGTATGCAGGTTTAAAGTCATTGGTTTAGTTTGAACTGTTCTTGTAAAATGTAAGAAATGATTGGTTTAAAAAGTGCGGGAAAACCTTGCACTCTGATTGGCTGGCAACTGCGACTGCTGGCTATAAGTAGCAGCCGCAGCCCAGCCAAAGTGGGTTCGTTCTGAGCTGTAGTCACTAATAAACAAAGAACTTGAAGCACTCCGCGTCTGTCTCTTCATGCAAACTTAACAGTGTGCATGTGTGTTGTGGCCTCTCAGCCACTGGCTCCTCCAGTAGCCTAATCAGAGGAGGAGGAGGAGGCGTGGGAGTCAGAGTCAGCATCAGGGCAACCTGGAGGCTCTGAGAGGGAAGAGGGAATGAGCTGGCAGAGAGAGAGGGAGGGAGGGAGGGAGGGAGGGAGGGAGGAAGAGAGAGAGGCGGAGCTTGGGCCCTCCATCAGCCCTCAGATGAAGAGTCAACATCCCCCAGGTCTGGAGGTGGTTGATGAAGAAGAGGAGGAATACCTGAGTTCAGTGCTGGATGCATGGCTGAGCAGAAGGTGCAGAAGGCAGAGAAGACAAGAGCAGTGGAAAGCCATGGGCCAATCCTGGGGAAGGAAGAGCCACCACTGCTAGTGAGGCCCAACCCTAGCTCTGGGGACAAAAGGCAGGGGGCAGAGATGACTAGGTGTGGCAGACAACTGTTCATCTTCCAGCTGGATGGACTTGTTAGCCTGTGAGAGAAGCTTTTTGCTGGGGCTGCTTGCCTTCCTAATAAAGGAATCTTTTGAGTTCACGTCAGAGGGTTTGTTGTGTTTAGGAAGCTGGATTAGAACAGTGTGCCTGCCTTCAAGACAGTTTTGACTCCTGGCAATCGTCTCAACCAGCCCCTGCAATTTTCTTGGCAAAATTTTGGCAGTGGTGTGCTCTTTTCTGATTCCTAGGGCTGAGAGAAGGTGACTGACCGAAGGTTATCCAGCTGGCTTTGGCCTAAGGCAGGACTACAACAAGCAGTGTCTCAGTTTCTAGCCTGGTGCCTTAACAACTAGACCAAAACTGGATCCTTTAAAAAAAAAGCTGTACCAGTTGTTATAAAATAATATTTTAACATCCTCTAATGCTATGCATCTTCATAGAAGATCCATTCCACATCAATACGATACTTTTTTTTTCTCTAAAGCAATATAGGCTGGATAAACAGCATCTCAGTACCGATTTCTTTTTTGAAACATAAAAATCATTAAACCAGCATGGTTAGGTCATATCACTTGACCCTTTGAAGGATAATCATGGATGATGGTGGTACTTTCTGAAGCAGCTCTTCTGAACCAGGTTTGAAGGATGTTTAGCTTCAATATATAATATTGGCTTCTCCTGACATTGGCAAACAATTCCATTCAGGGACAATAGTTTAAAGATAAAACTGTTTTAGATTTTGACCGCAGAGTGAAGATTTGAAGCTGCTGAGAAAGCATTCAAAATGCATCTAGTGGATATTTTTGAAGCCACACTTGATCTCCTTCCTGCTAAGTCCTACTACCACCTTCAGAGAAGGGAATTGAGCTTTAGCCAAAGGATATTTCATTTTATTGAAATCTTGTTTATTTCATACTGTTACAGGCGATTTAGTTTTCAGAACTCTGTGGGTTCATCTGGACATTTTATGTACATTTAAGTTTTGTAACAATATTTAACCTTAAATCATTTTCTATTTAACATTTTTTAATTACGTTATAAGATAAAATGAGATACAAAATACGAAAATAAATAGGAAAACCGTGGGGAGGAAATGGGGGAAGAGAAGTGAGGAAGGATTAGGAAAAAGAAAAAGAAGCATTGATTTCCAACTCTTTCTGTTGCAGTAAAATAGGGGATTAACAGCAAATCACAACTTTTTGTTTTTTCATAATAATATAAACTAACTATTTCTATAAAAATCTATCAGTCTAATTGGTAAAACCCAAAAACAAAGTTTCATTCTTTTCCACTTTAAGCACAAAGTTCAGAAGCAGTCTCCATGTGAAAACAAAAGTACTATTCTTTTCTTTAATCAAAATGGACAATTTTGCCATTTCAGCCAACTCTTCAGCCATTCGTCCATGGTAGGAATTGAAGTGTCCTTCTATTTTTATACAAACAATAATCTTGCTGCTGTCAACATACAGAGTAACAAAGTTCCAATTTTTTTCTCCAAGACTTTTTCCATTAGGCCTAAAAGAAAAATTTCTGGTTTCATCTTTATCTTCATTTTCAAAATTTTCTGTATTAAAATATGAATCATACTCCAAATTTTTTTTTTGCTTTATCACATGTCCACCATAGATGGTAGAAAGTCCCTTCTTTACTTTTACACTTCCAACATTCATTTGACATACCTTTATATATCTTAGATAACTTATCTGGTGTTAAATACCAGCGATACAACATCATATATAATTTTTCTTTTAAATTATAATTTAGTGTAAATTTTAAACCCTTCATCCACATCTTTTCCCATTGTTCCAGGCATCACATTATACCCAAAATTCCTTACCCACTGAATCATTTTCTACAGGATTTACATTGTTTTCCATTTACGCTGCAGCTAACAAGGAGTTGGACTGATTTTTGCTTTCTCTTTATACCATTTATCAGGTTCATTTTTTTTTGTCAATCGGGACAAGTGCAGTTCACATTAAAATGGCTTCTGAGAACTCCAGAGGTGAAGACTAATGCTCCATGACACAAAAATATGTTGCAGAAATTAAGCAACCTTGCCAACAGTTTTGGGAAATGAAACTATACACACACAGATGTTAAGATGGCAGCATTTAGCCAGCTTTGAATAATAACTTGAGTAGAATGCCAAAACTCTAGACTAGATATAGGACATCCAAACAAGACCTTGGAATAAAGCAGGGGCAAACCCTGAAACCCTGAAACACTGGTCCTAAGAAAACTAAATGAACTACTCCTTAAGTCACCAAAGGACAAAAGGGTTCCTTTATCTCTATATACTAACATCTCATCTTCAACCCAAAAAAGGACAGTAGACCCAGAAAAGAAAAGCAAAATAAATAAATAAATAAATAAATAAATAAATAAATAAAGCAAACAGAAGCCCTGTAATCATATTTTAGCCACAGAAGCTGCTTCCTATTTGTGTGATGCCAATCTGGATTTATTTTCTTTCATGTATATATTTTAAATCAGTTAGGATTCAAGAACCATACATAAAAGTGTCTGAGATTCTTCTTCCCCGAAGCTCCAGTTCTGGCTCCCCTGGGCATCAGCTTTAGGTTCCTCAGCAGCTAAAAGAAAGACTATTCTTCCCAGCAACAACAGAGGGGGAATAAAATATCGGGAAGCAACGGGCTCTCTGCATTTATCCTCAGATTTATTTAAGGAATAAAAGGAATACAAAGCTTGGGTTTAGCATCATTAAGAAGGTCTCTGCTGCCCTAAAAGCTTCCAGGAGAATGATGCATTTTCTGATTGTGCTGAAGAGGTAAATAAAGGAGTTATTGAATCCCATCCTAACTGTACTTCCTTCTTGACTCGTTTTATTTATTTTATTTTATTATTTTATTTTATTTTATTATTTTATTTTATTTTATTTATTTTATTTATTTTATTTATTTTATTTTATTTATTTTATTTTATTTTATTTTATATTTTATTTATTTTATTTTATTTATTTATTTATTTTATTTTATTTTATTTTATTTTATTTTATTTTATTTTATTTATTTTATTTATTTTATTTATTTTATTTATTTTATTTATTTTATTTATTTTATTTATTTTATTTTATATTTTATTTTATTTTATTTTATTTTATTAATTTTATTTCATTTCATTTCATTTCATTTCATTTCATTTCATTTTATTTTATTTTATTTTATTTTATTTTATTTTATTTTATTTTATTTTATTTTATTTTATTTTATTTTATTTTATTTTATTTTATTTTATTTTATTTTATTTTATTCAGGTATTCCTCAATTTACATGTGATAACCCAGGGTGGGGATACAAAATAAACATAGTCACAAAAAACCGGTGAAGCCCCTTTTATTCCTTTACTTTGCTTCCAAGCTCCAAATATCCTTGATGGAAGACAAAAAACTCCCACACAAGCAGTTACAAGAAGGAGGGAAAAAACAACACAAACCAGGCAAGATAAGGGCTGGAGGACATCCACAGATAACAGAACACACACTGGGAATGACGCCAAACTCAGAGAGGAACCATAAACTAGAGATATTTCCAAGCTTTGTTTCCAGCCCTCGCCCCTACGCATGTCTGTCCTCTTCTTCAGTTGTCACAGCTGCAGCCCATGAAGAGGATCAAGGCCCTCTCCTCCTGAGTAGACCATGTCTCTCCTTTATCCTCTCCTCCCTGTGTGGATTGGATAGGGGATGGGTCTGGGTCCTCCTCTGACTGCTCAGCCAGCCTCTGCCCTTCCTTAGCCTCCTCCACAACCTCTGGAGCCACACTTCCACTCCCTGTCGGCTGTTCCTCCTCTCCCTCAGAGTCAGTCTCCACCAGGGGCATGACATTATGACCACAACTGAGCCCATCATTTATGTTGTGAACTGAGAAATTTGTTAAGTGGGTTTTGCCCCATTTTACGACTTTTCTTGCCACATTTCTTAAGTGAATCATTGCAGTTGTTAAATTAATAACAGAGTTGTTAAGTGAATCTGGCTTCCCCATTGACTTGGCTTGTCAGAAGGTTGCAAGAGGGGATCACATGACCTCAGGATACTGCAGCCATCATAAATCTGAGTCAGTTGTCAAGCATCCGAATGTAAATCACATGACCATGGGGATGCTGCAATGGTCATAAGTGTGAAAAATGGTCATAAGTCACTGTTTTCAGTGCCATTGTAACTTCAAATGGTGACTAAATGAACTATTGTAAGTCAAGGACTATCTGTATATTTGCTTTATATGCTTATATTGTGCTGTACACTATTCTTTTGCAAGCAAACCTTTGCAAGGATTCCATAGAATCCCCTAATAGGAGGCCATATCAAAATTGTAAGCCACCCTGAGTCTCCGGAGAAGGGCGGCATATAAATGTAATTAAAAATAAAAAATAAAAATAAATATCAGGGTCCATAGGGGGACCCAGGAGGCATGACCCCATATTGATAACAAGGCAGTATACATCTTGCAATTTATCAGCCCATAAAGGAGGCATTCTCAAAGCTTGGGGGGAGTTGCAGAACATTTGAGGTGGGTCACATCCAGTGGTGGTATTCTACCGGTTCGGCCCAGTTCTGCCGAGCCAGCAGTGCCGATGAGCAACGGAGACCGAACCAGTTCTCTCCAATGGTCTGTTTTTGGGCCTGCCCGCCCGCCCGGGTTCCCCATACTAACCTTTATTCCCTGCTTTTGAAGCGCAGCTGCTTTGCGTGGGGCAGCAGATTGCTGCACATCAGCTGCTAAAGCGACAGGGAGAGTGCAGGATTGCAGGAGGTATGTCGGAAAGCCTCTGAGCCTGCGCAAAGTGTGCGTTTGGCATGCGCATGCAAAGTGCACCCACCAAGCCATGCCCACTGAACCGGTGGTAAATATTTTTGAAATGCACCACTGGTCACATCTTTATACCATTTTGGAATATGTAATTATGTTACTATAATTATGCATATGATCAAAGCGCCTACTTTGACTTTTAAATTCTTTCTTTTACAGAATCACTCATCAAATGCTTATATATATATTATCCAATAAAGATATGCATGTTTAAATCGGGGTCACTCATATTGGTTTTTTTAGAACACCCAGAGACATAGCCATATATCTAATGTTTATCCTACCTTTTTTTTCTCTCCACCCAGTAAATTAGTCAATAGATTGTACTTTACTTAGCATTTACAACAAACTGAAATACTATTCATTATCACCAAAATCATGCTATATTTTTTACGCATATTCTTCTGCCTCCTACATTCAGTACAACACTAGAGTAATGTATTTTTTTTCACTCCTTTCTCTCCAATCAATTTCTCCTGCTTAGAGACAGTGGACAAGAACAAAGAACATGAGCTATGATATCTGGCCCGTGCAAATTCAGACAAACACCAGATGGAAGCAAAGAGTTAGAGTACTGTCTAGCTCCCGCTATCATATTGGAGCCATCTCAGGTTTTCCTTGCTGGATAAGGTAGCCCTGATATTGGGTAGGAAACATATGGCTCAGCAGACATTGCTGAACATTACAATTTCTAACATTTCTCATTATTAGTCATCTTGGCTGGAGCTCTTTGGAGGGCAGAGAGGAAGGATACTCTTCATCCAGCCCCTCATTCAGAAAGACAGAATGTTACAAAAAGATGGATATTTTTTTTTAAATCTGCTGTGAGATGGTTAAGGTCTCATTCACTGTGTCCATTCTTGACAGATTGTGCTTTATATTTAGTCTTGAACTGCTCACCCTGGTTAGATCAGCATTATTTAAATCTAATTCCTGATATCCTGGAATTGGCAGCTTGAAAGAGATTATGTATCTCTCTATGAAGCATACAGGATTTCATTTCTTATGTGCTATTTTATTTATTACAGTATTTATGTATTAGCTGACATAAAGGAGGCCTTCATTCTTTGTGGTTTACCTTAAACCAGGGGTGTCAAACTCGCATCGTCACGGCATTGTCATATGATGTATTGGAACTTTCCCCCTTTCACTAAACCAGACCGGGGCAGAGCCAGCACATGATGCATCTGGCCTGCAGGCCGTAAGTTTGACACCCCTGCCTTAAACTGTAAACAAATGACAAAAGGTTGTTTTGGAAAAGGGGGCACTTTGCTACACAAAAATCTTTCAGGTTCAGACATTTGGGCTTACTAATGGAGTGAGTGGCATAAGTGTGGGAGTTCATACTTCGTCCCAGGAGATGATTGTGACCATATTGTGTTGGCAAAAAAAAAAGGTGATATGAAGTAGGTGACAACAGCCATCTAACTTTATTCATCCAATTGTGGAACCAGCAGAGTTACGGGAAGACTTTTTTCCCCCCAAATTCTTCCATAAATTCACGCACATCCTAAATCTTTCATTAAATCTTTGTGAAATGAACGCAAAGAACGTGTTAAGGTAAGTTATGGTTAAACCACTTATCGTTAAGTGGAGTAGTGACTAAAGTGATGATAAACGGCATTATCAATGTCCAAATTAATTTACCATGAAAAGCTCTGATTCAGATTTCTGCTGCAAATGTGGTCCATTATTTAAGAGAATCCACAATTCTTTCAGAACAGTGTTGGTTGTATAATTAATCAGCTGTAAATACTATGAAAACTTGATTTTTACCTTCCAGGAAAGCTGCCAGCACTCCATTGTTCCTCTTAAGAGCTAATTGCCCAAATATTATCTCCCAGTTCTCCTTCCTTGGAGGTTCTTGTATTGCTTCCACCATGTCATGTTCCCTCTTATTCAAATGTTGGGCATTGTACACCGCAGCTTATAATGCAGACATGCACAGATAACCTTTAGTAGATACCGTAGTGGTTCAAGAGGCTTTGGCATTCATTCTCAGCCAGACAAAGTGTTTTATTGCTCCACTTAATTATCAGTGTCCTTTTGCAATATATTGGTGATTTGAATATGAAAAGTACTCATCAATATTCAGGCAATCATTACCACCACTAGAGAGCCAAAGTGAAGTAAATTTCATTAGTTGCTCTAGAGCGGTGTATTTCAAACTTGGCAACTATAAAGGTATGTCGACTTCAACTTCCAGAATTCTCCAGCCAGCATGTTGTTGTCTATACATCTTAAAGTTGCCAAGTTTTAAAAACACTGCTCCAGAACAATTAAAGCATGATTTTTTTTTCCTCAAATACTAAAGACCACTCTTTCATTTGTGGACTCAGATGATTTATAACTGAAGAAATGTGCTAATAATGCTACAAATAATTTTATGATACTCCTTTTTTCACGTGTGTGTGTATTTAACACAGATGATGAGATAATATGAAATTAGAGGAGAGGAAGGGTGGGGAGATGTGATGCAGTGGAGAAACTGGTGAGATGGGACACAAACAAATTAATAAATTAATTAATTAATAAAAGATTGGACAGATTTTCCAACGTGCCCTATATGGTATAAACTGTGACATTTACTTTTTCTGGAATAGTTTGACATAAATATGGTATAGTTGTCCTTTGGATGAGATACCTATAATTACTTGAAAATGGTTTTAAACTTTTGCTTAAAACTGTTTAAAAATTGCATTTCCTACATTTTTATTCTTCCACTGTACCTTAGCTTTCATTCAGAATTAAAGGACTTCAATTTGTAGCTGAGCAATAGGGTTATACCACCTGACTTGCATTAACCTTGAAGTAAACTTCTGCTTTCCAATACATATATAGTAACTTTTAAGAACAGAAAATACAAAAATAAAAAAGAGAATTTGTTTTTCACCAAAAAGTCACTGAGTAAACTTTAACAGAGAAATAGATATTTCTTCAAACATCTAATATTTATTGAGACCCTGGCAAGAATCTTATCAATTTTGTATAGGTCTGAATTACAATATTTCAGCACCTTGCAACATTCTTGGCAAAAGGCAAGCTGGGACTTTCAGATATCTAAAT
This sequence comes from Naja naja, assembly GCA_009733165.1. Lineage (NCBI taxonomy): Eukaryota > Metazoa > Chordata > Lepidosauria > Squamata > Elapidae > Naja > Naja naja. The sequence continues at coordinate 233,165,628 of CM019148.1, read as the reverse complement.
GTATATATTATTTAGCATTTTTTGTTTGTTTGTTTATATTCTCAACTGTTAGGCAATGTGCCTGTTTGGAATATCCATCTCATTTCCACCCATTTTAAACAGAAACATTCTTTACTGGCTTTAGGAAAGTTTCTATGGCTGAAAGAACTTGTGAAGAGAAATATTAAATTCATGAAATTTTTGGCACGAAGTCCATAGCAACAGGAAACACATTCATTGCGAGGATGTTGGCCATGACATGTATCACACTAGCACATTCATTAACATGTCCACAACAATCAGCACTTTAAGAAAAATGGCTGTCTAAAAGCAGAAACCACATCCAATGGGTAGCATCTGATCAAATTAATAAAAGACAAATGTATCTATCAATGCATGAGTTAGTGGGTTAATGCCAGAACCAAGAATGCTTTTTAGGATAGAAAAAAATTAAGAAGTATCATGAACTAAGTTGCTGTGAGTATAGTTGTCATATTTGTATATAAACCCCTGCAGAGCATCATCATTCAATAATGAACTGTTATATGCCTTATGCCTGCTCTCTCTCTGTCTCTGACTCTGTCTCTGTCTGTTTCTGCCTCTGTCTCTGTCTGTCTCTGTTTCTTTCTGTCTCTCTCTGTCTCTGTCTCTGTCTCTCTCTGTCTGTCTCTCTCTGTCTCTGTCTGTCTGTCTGTCTGTCTATCTGTGTCTGTCTGTCTGTCTGTCTGTCTGTCTGTCTGTGTCTGTCTGTCTGTCTGTCTCTGTCTGTCTCTCTGTCTCTGTCTCTGTCTCTGTCTCTGTCTCTGTCTCTCTCTCTCTCTCTCTCTCTCTCTCTATATATATATATATATATATATATATATATATTCAGAGAAAAAATGGTTGAAGACCTTTTAGTAGTTTGATTGCACAATATGGTTTCTTGAGTACTTCATCCTAGAGCTTCTGTACATCTATGCAAAACACTTATTTGATAGAGTGGGGGCCTTGAGTTTGCAGCACCAAATATTTTCAGAGTAAATGTTATATTTTGAAGACATATGACTGCACGGCTGGAAAAATCACATTCCTTAGTATTACTGTACCACTATCTCTATCTCAGAGATAGAGCAGCATGAATTGAAGGGTGGCACTCTTTTATCCAAAATAAATTATCCACCAAGATGCTCAAAATTGATATCATGGAGTCAGAAGCGAGGTCAGATTGAGATACGTCCAGGTAATTGATTTAATCAAAGATACACTGGAGTGAAATAAACATCACCCTCCCAAACTCTTTGCAGGAGGGACTTATGGAACTGCAATATTGCAATCCTCTGGGTTCAAGGAGATTTTCTGAAGAAACTGCTTCATCAGCACTGTGTTTAATGGATATAGCATTATTGCCTCTCTTAAGCAAGTCCTGATCATCTCCAGGATTCATTACAAATGTAATTAAGCATGACAAACAAAGTCCATAAAAATAGGGAATGCATCAAAAAAATTTCCAAGCAGCCCTCAATAGCTGAGCTATTAAGATCTCATTTCTGTTTTGTCCTCTCTCATTTCTTGAAAACATCGAGACAGCATCAGCCTCTGTAAACAGTCCACTTTGTCAAATACCCACACTATTTATCTATGTAGAAATAATAGATAATGCCCTTCATTAAAATGAGGGCTTTTTAAAAAAACTATCTTGTCACTTTTCTTCATGCATTCCTCCCACGATACTCATTGTTAAAATAATGTAGCTGTTCAATGTTTCATGGCTTAATTGTTAGTTTTTAACTGAGATAATTTACTTTTTATTACGAATCAAGCATGGAGAATTTATAATCGGTGCCTCCCAATCTGGGCTCAGTGATAACAATCCTAAAGCAGATGTCGTTTTTGGAAAAATGATATGTAAACCTGTAATATTCTATACATTTTTAGTTTCCATTACTGAACTTTAATTCAATCTCTGATGTCATCTTGATTATGTGTACTCCAGTTTCACTGTTTTCAATTTGCCTGAAAACCACTTAAAAATTTATTGAGTGGAAGACAGGATAATCCTGATAAGAGCTAACAATATCCATATGGCTACCCTTCCAAATATAGCTGTTATGTAAGAATGCAGTCCAAAACCTTTACTGCTGTTTGTTAGGTAGGTTTAGGAAGGGAGAGAAAGAACTGCTCCAAAGAAGGAAATGCTACCAACAAAGCCATCGCCAATGGAAATGGACAATTTGAAGGATGGTGAAGAATGATAAGTGCAAGTCTTTGAAATGGGCCATTTTTAAAACAAGGTAGATCAGAAGTTTTGGATGTACAAGATCCAAGTTATTCATGAGTAGATATGATTCTTTCAGGAAACATAAAACTTTCCCTTTGTGGTGGTGGTGTGAGAGAGACTTTCAGAAAAAAAAAATATACATCTGGAAACTAGCCCTAATCAACAAACGAGTCCCAGCCACGAAAACCAACACCGGACCCAAAATAACACATGATGCCACCACCAATCTCCTTCACCAGACTCAAACCCAAGCCCACCACAGATGAAAGGCAACCACCATCCAGAAACCAGACCACGGCTGCAACACCAGCTGGTACACCCCCCTCCGACCCCCAAACTAAGCAAACTGACACACGCTATAAACACATAGCCAGACCTCAAACTCGGAGCCAAACCAAGGCCCAGAATGTCACATCACAGCCTTCCACCCAGGATACTACATCACAGAACTCAGGAGATTACAACACAAAACATCAGGAGGTTGCAACATAGACAACGACCCAGGAGATTATAGCACCACACCCAGGATGTCACAACAATAGAACTCAGAAGGTCATCACACAGCCCATTACCCAGGTCGTTACAACACAAAAGGCTGAGAGACACATAGCCAGCACCTCAGCCACACAGGGTCTCAGGAAAAAGCCATCCAATCTGCATACATCAACTCCATCAACCAATCAAGAAGTAACAACACAGCCAACTCTGGAGTTTAAAAGGGAAAAACAGCCACTATCACACTTCTAAGATGATGGATGATTTTATCAAACGTTGCCAAGGTATTCTCAATCTTACACGGGTCAAGACCCAAATACACCAAGACCTACACACACACACACACACACACACACACACATATATATATATATATATATATATATATATATATATATATATATATGTAGGTCTTGGGGTCTTGTCCTGTAAGATTGAGAATACCTTGGCAACGCTTCATTTAAATCTCATCCGGCCATCTTCAGGCTGGTGTCTTCAGCTTCGTTCTCCTGGGAGATATATATATATATATATATATATATATTTAGTATAGTTTAGTTTTGTAAGTATATTATAACCTCCCAACCCTAATGGTTTCTGGGAGGTGTAGAAACCTGAAAAATCCATTAAAAGAGATACAACAGAAAATCACACCAACAGCCCAGACTAAAACCAAGTTATAAACAACACAAATACTTGTTTTATTTCATTATCTTTGGCAAACATGGCTTGGCAGGGGAAGTATACTGTAAAATCCCAATTTCCACCCCACCCCACTAACCTGATTTCCAGCACCTTTCTCCTGTGCAGGGCAACAAAAGAAGACCCAGCCAATCAGCTGGGACTCCGATCAGCTGGGACTTGGGAGGCAGTAAATACCAGAAGTGGTATTTACTGGTTCTCCGAACTACTCAAAATTTCCATCTCCAGAACCTGTCAGAACTGGCTGAATACCACCTTTGCCTTGAAGGCCTTCTAGTCTGAACCTCCCCAAGGCTGGAGTCTTTATACCAACCTGGACAAATTGATGTCCAATCTTTTCTTGCAGTAAGAGAGTGCCCACAACTTCAAGAGGCAAGCTATTCCATTGGCTAATTCTTCTCACTGAAAGAAATCTGAGAGTTGTCTCAGATAGCCATGTACAGTTATGTTAAAAATTGATGTTGTCGGTTGATAGCTATGTGGTATAAAATAGAGGCTAGAAAATGAATGTCATATTTGTGAAGGTGTACTTTAAATGTTAAATAATAATTGAATAGATAATAGTTAAAAGATATAAAGGTGTTATAACTCCAGGCTTAGCAGCTACAGGCCAAAATACGTAGTATGAAATTGTAAACAGGACAGACAAAAGTGTAAAAATATTAAATGGAAAGATATTGAAAATTAGAAAAAGAAATGTAATTGAAATTAGAAAGGAATGGAATAATTTAAAATAAGATTATAGAAAGTAGAGAAAGGGAAAAGCTATGGAAAAAAATTGTGAAAATGGATATAAGATATGGATTAGAATACATAAGATGAATATGTAATTGAATTTATGTCTGGGAGCACACTGTTCTCAAAAAAGATGTTTTATGTTCTTTATGTTTTTGTTTGTCTGTTTGTCTTAAAAAAAATTATTAATATAAAAAAATTGATGTTGTCAATAGCCCCAACATAGAAATCTTTCTACAGCAGAATATTTAGATATATTTCGGGGGCAGTAATACAAGGCTACATTTTAAACTATTCTATGGAATCTTTTTAAAAAAATTAAAAATAGATAATATTTCATAATCCATTTTCATTTTTGGTGGAGTAGAGCAATGAAAAAAAAAAACCAGGCAGGGGTAAGGTGAACATGAAGAACAAATTGTCCACTAGAAGACTTCCAAGGTCCCTCCCCATTCTGTTATTCTATTATTTCTGTTATTTCGTATCTCCACTGAGGACAGGTATGGTTCATAAAAAAATAGAACGCATCCTGTGTACAGGTTACTTGTAAACTGTGTCTAGTTCATGGTAGAAAAACTGACTTTCCCTAAGGCTTTTAATGTAGTGGTATGGATCTATCCTTTAACATCGTTAGTACCACCATGCAGGCCTTCAGTCTATGGACTTCCCATTCCTCCTTGGTGCTCTTTGAAGTGATAGAATGTCTCTGTAAGTGGTCTTAAACATAACACAACTCCTGGGAAAGTGAAGACGAAGATCTTTCTCCCACATCTTCATCCCAGCAGGGTATAGCATCAGACTGTGCTGTACCATGTTGAATGTCTGCTATTTTGGAACCTGGAATTACATTTTAAATGTCATCGAAACAGCTGAAAGATCAAGTTCTCTTAATCAGATGACAGCTACTCCTTTTTTGGAGGCATTTAAATTACCAACTGCTCTTGCTGTTGCATTTTCTTTCCAACATGAAAATTAAAGAGTTTGATTACCAGCTGGAATGATATTTAGAGTAATCAATAGCAAAATCCCACTGCTAGAAAGGAGATAATCAATCATCTAAGTCAGGGGTGTCAAACTTGTGTCATCACGGCATTGTCATGTGATGTATTGGGACTTTTCCCCCTTCACTAAATTGGGTGGGGGCAGGGCCAGCATGTGACACATCTGGCACATGAGCCGTGAGTTTTACACCCCTTATCTAAGTCAAAGAAAACCTTGACCACAATTTCATGGTTATCTTGGTTCACAAGTCTTGAGGAAGCATTAGCAACATTTCTCTGAAAGGCCAATATTTTCCAGAATTATGCATTCTGCCTTTAAATTTTTATCTTTTTATAATAAGCCAACATATTAGTTATCTTAAGTGCTTGCTTCCCTTCCTCGTGGGTTCACTGACAGGTTGGATAAAATAACAAAAAAAAAAATGCACAAATATAAAAGAAACTATCTCTGCTAATTTACATTGTAGATTTAGTTCTTAATGAATGAAGAGGTAGGGTCAAGCAATTTTCTTTTGAAAATAAATTTCCATTTGTTCATAACGTTATAAATGACAGAGGTATTTATATTCTGCATCTATGTTTAGAAAAATTATTACAGGTTGTCAGCAACCCTATATTGGAGGCCAAGAAGGACTTACCCAGCCTATTGAGAATTTAGTGGTCCTTCAACAGTCATGTTTTCTGGATTAATTTTGCTTTATTGTTTTGTTAATGGGTATGTCTCAAACTATATCCACTTATTTTAAAATATCCTCAGTCCTTTTCATCCTCCTTATATTAAGAAAATACATATTTTCACATATTTTTATTGAATTTAGACTGTGAATATCACCCTCGAATTCCATGGCCAACATGAAAAATGTAATGTTAGGCCTAATATCTGTATGTTAATTGCCTAAGGCAGCACTGATAAAGCAAGGCTTCATTGTTGAAGGAAAAGGGCCAATACAGGCCCTGTCTCTTTCCTACATTCTTGCTAGCCATCATTCATCATCATTCTAGACATTGTCTGTCTGCTGCAGGATGAAAGCCTGTTCTGCATACTGTATTTCCAACCATTATGGTCTTGAGCTTTCTTTTGCCAATACTTTCTGATGTCATCAATCCCTCTTGTGTGGATGCTTTTTATCAAGTGGAGTATGCTGACCAAGATCAGGAAAATGGGGCTTTAGAAAGTGGCATTTGTAGCATGTAGGCAGTTTAACGAAGTCCCAAATTTGATCAGAATCTCCCTGTTCCCCTTGTGCTGAGAGAATGTCACTCCTGACAAGTATTGGAAGAAACACCACAGATGAATTCTTTTATTGTCCCATTGCCAGCTCTGATGGTTAGACCAGATCATGAAATCAACTCCACAGAATGTCTAAAACTACCTTTGTTTAGATCAGGTATCACCATAGAAAAGTATTTATGTTTGGAAGAGTTAGCAGTAAAAGGAAACAAGATTGCCAAAGAATTTGGTGGCTGGACACCATCAATATTGATATCAGCCAGAGCATAGAAAGAAGTAGTAGTGCAAGATTAGAAGATGTGGAGAGACCTGACCCATAAAATCACCAAGAGTCAGACAAGACTGAATGGTAACCACCACCACCTCCTCCTCTTGCTCCTCCTCCTCCTCCTCATTTTCATCACAGAATTTGTCAAGTTGAATTGTACTGCCCCATCCTTTTTATACTGTACTTCAGGGAATCAGAGAGCTGTCTCTCTGAGCTGTTTCTGAACATTAACTGGATGTTCTAGACTTTACAAAACACTTTATTTCCTTTTTTGGGGGGAGCAGAGAGTGCATAATCTACATTGGGGTCATCTTTCTCACTCCCTACACCAAATACTTTGGTGATTTGACCTTTTTTGCAAATTGATTGCTATTGATGCCTACTGGGCTAAAACTTACTTCCACGATGGAAAGACACAGCAAGCATTTAGGCGTCCTGCTAGGCTCTGTTGGATGGTTGCATAAAAAGGTTGCTCACCAGTCCTTGACCCAATAGAAAAGTATGTCAGCATATGATTTGCTGCCTTAATTGTTGAGGTTTCTTCTGTCATAGTAGGAAATTGTTCTGTCTTGACAGTTTTGATGTGGAACAGGTTCCCCTAGTTTCATTTCCCCTTCAAGTGAGAGTATACCCCAATAGGGGAAAAATTCATTCTCCCTAAAGTAGGGTGGAGTAGGCTTGGGCTTGGAGTGACATGCTTAATCTTTTGTCATATTATTTGGCTAGCAGGCCAGTACTGCATCTGGACTTGTTAGTTAGTTTCAGACCAGAGTCTCTTCACAAAGAAGTGTGAAATCTACTGCAAACCCAAATTTGTCTGATTTGTAATAAGTATTCTCTGTGTTCAGCTAGTGCTGCAAAGGAATGACAGCATTGTAACTGACCTCCTCAAAATTGGTTCCCAGATATAGCATATGGATAGTCTTGGAGACAAGTTAACTAAGCAAAAGGTCTTCTCCCTCTACCTGCCCCACTCTAATAAAAACTATGACAAATGTGGCCATATTAAATCCTTTGTAGGCAGAAATAGTAAAAATATGTGTTGGTAGATCTGTTTTTCTATTGGTGACAGAGCCAATAATACACATCTAGAAGAACTTTGTTTCCCAGTTCAACACTCAAGTTTCAATAAATGTCCTATACAGTACCCGTGATTTTTAAACACAGGTCTAATGCTCTTTCAGAAAAGCACTAAATCTATTTTTAAAGGAGCCCATGGGAAGCTTCAGAAAGCACTAGTGAAGTGAACAGATGTCTGTGGAAGCCAGATTTCAAGGCTCTCTTGCAACTAAAACCAAAAGTGGAACAACTTGTCTCCGGAAGTTGTGAATGCCCCAACACTGGAAGTTTTAAAAAAGATGTTGGATAACCATTTGTCTGAAGTGGTATAGGGTTTCCTGCCTAGGCAGGGGGTTGGACTAGAAGACCTCCAAGTTCCCTTCCAACTCTGTTATTCTATTCTATTCTATTCTATTCTATTCTATTCTATTCTATTCTATTCTATTCTATTCCATTCCATTCCATTCCATTCCATTCCATTCCATTCTATTCAAAAGACCCTGAAGGATAGTGACTAGTGACTATTGGAGAGGGGGTAGGATGAGAGCAAGTGGCCAGCCAAGGAAATTCTGGCCCTGATTTTATAATGAACCACATTACGGAAGCTGTCTGATCTGTGTCCAAAGAAAACATGTGAGAAGAAGAGGGAAAATATTTGTTTTAAACTGGAAGCTGCCTCCACTGTGAGCTGAGGATGGAACAAAGGAAAGTTCATGAGACAGTTTCATATAAAAACAGTGCTTGGCTGCCTGGGTCATATTTGTGCTACAATTAAGGGATGTGATAATAAACTTTATTGGTTCCCTTCCTTCCTTCTTTCCTTCCTTCCTTCCTTCCTTCCTTCCTTCCTTCCTTCCTTCCTTCCTTCCTCCTCCTCCCTCCCTCCCTCATTCTCTTTTCACTCTTTCATTTATTTTCACTTCTTCATGCCACTTATGTTCCTCCAAGATTTGTTCATCACATCCAGACAAGTATCTGTACCTCCTGAACAGTAATCTAATTTTCTCTCTCCTTTCTGTAACTCTGGCACAAAAGTGAACCCATCCATTCCAGCTTTGCTTCAGGTACATATGAGGGATATAGTGGGGCTATAGCTGTTGTGCACTTCATTTATGTCATCACAAATCTTGGGAACATGCAGTTGCATGTCAGCATTTGAGAACATGCTGGAAAATTGACTTTGTGGCTGCTTATTTATGGCCTTGACACACCGTTTGCATTTATTTCTCTCTGTCAAAGCAAGACAAGATTTTGTTCGCAGCCTCCCATTATTCTTGATAGGAATATTATAAAGAGAGATATAAATTGAAGCAATCAATTGCTGCCCTAACTGAAACCTTGTCAACTAGGTTTCTTGTTTTCGTCTTATCCAACCGACGATCTTGCTGCCTATAACTCCCTTCTCTGTCACATTCAGTATCAAACCTCAGCACCATCTACTTCAGACAGATTATGAATGGCTAAAAAAAGTTTTTTAAACCACTATTGTTTCCCTCTTTCCTCAGACAATAACAATAAATAAACATTCGTGACATTTCTTGTAATCCCATCTTTCAGTGAAACTTATATATTACACTATGAATATTGTCATACATTTTCTCCCAAATGTGCAGCTCAATTGGAAACAAATCAGATAGCCGAGTTGTTATTCAAACTAATATGTAAAGTTTATGATCCTCAACAGAAATGTGGATGTTACAATAAATGACTGCTGAGTTCCTGAAGTATGTGAAGAAATCATTCTAAGGATCCAATCTGAGTCGGTCAACAGGACCAGAGGTTTTAACTTCCAAGCTTTTGGACTCGTGCTGAAGCCCATCTTCAAGGAACTTCTCTCTAGCTGTTCTCTGTGTGGTGTTTATAGTGCCTGTTGTAAGTGGCTTTTTAGATGTTGATTGGGGTGTGTTGATGGCTGGCTTTTAAGTCATTAGCTGTCATTTTTTGGGTGCTGTCCAGCTCTCACCTTCTAAGTATTTGATAGGCTGGTGGTAAATCAGCACACCTATGATCTGTCAAGATAATCATAAGGGTTGAAAAATGTAGGGGGCTGAGAGAGAGATCTGAATTTTTCCAACATATTAATTGGCACATATCACAAACAGTTGTATAGCAGTGCATTCTGAATTGTGTTAGTTAGCTGTCCCACAAGGAAGCTGTTTTGTTTTATGTGAAATCTAAATTATTTTTCATTAACTATATCCTTCAATTCTGTTGGCGTGCAACAGTCGAATCCACTGCCTTGAGAAAATTAACATTCACTACAAACAATCCATTCCCTCTGCACAAAATCACAGTGACCTATCTATCTGAAATTCACTTTCAATCAAAGCAGCAAAGGCATGGGAGGGGGAAGGAAGGAAAATAATAATGTGCAGAAGGAAAAAGAGTTATGAGAATTTCCATGGACTGTAGAACAAAAGAATTCCATTAATTCAAATCTCACTTTATATCTGCCTATTGAGGCAGACTGGACTATCTCTAAAGTGACCGATGCATGCCATTTCAGATTCATATTCTGAGCCAGATTGGGTAATGGTCCCTGTAGTGTGACAAAATATTGTGCAAAACTGTTTTGCCAAGTGCCAGGGCAATGATTGGATGTCCAGGCAATTGGTTCTTTTGGATCCAGAGACAAAAGAACACTAGTGAATAAAGGGATTTTAAGCTTTTATTATTACCCAAAACAGATTGAAAATAAAAAGCACACATACTACGCAAGACAATACTTAAATCTTTTATAGGCTGTCAGCAAGTTAATAATGACATTAGAGATAGAAATAGCACTTAGACTTATATACCACTTCACAGTGCTTTACAGCCCACTCTAAGCAGTTTACAGAGTCAGCATATTGCCCCTAACAATCTGGGTCCTCATTTTACCGACCTCGGAAGGGTGAAAGGCTGAGTCAACCTTGAGCCAGTCAAGATCGAACTGCTGGCAATCAGCAGAATTATCCTGCAAATATTGCATTCTAACCACTGCACCACCACAGCTCTCACCCCACGGCTGGCCAGTTTCCACAGTACATAACGCTCAATTCCTTGTAGAAGCTCCCAACAAATAATAGCAACCCTGTAGTTTTTATCAAAAACCTGGCACCGTGATGACATGGCCTTGCTACAGTCAGGAAACTGCAAGACCGGACCTTGACTGACTGGCATATGACTCTGAGATTTTCACAGCGGGAAAAGCTCTTCCATCCAGTAAGCAAAAATGAAAAACTAGCAGCCTAGTTCAGAATGGCCTCTGTAAACTTCTAGACTTTCCTTAATACAAAGGAGAAATCAAAGTATGTCACTATTTCCTGGTCTTCTGCATTGCCACTACAAAAAAAAAACACAGGAAGTATTAGACAGTATTGCACTGGTATAAATTTCTCCTGACATCAGGAGAGAAATCAGTGTGCCCTTCAACTAAGGGGAAACCTCCTCCAGTCCTTTTATTAGTAGCACCTTAGGAGCTATTTTGATCACCTCCTTCTGTCTTCTCTTTATATCAGGGAACAATCTGATATTCTTTCACTTAAGAAATTAATGTTTGTTACAAATTGGTGCCCCTTTCCACTTTTGCTTTACATTTCAGGCTCTAGCAAAAACTATGGCAGATTGACAGCTGTCCCATAGTCGTAAATCAAAGGCAAAATTGATTAATATTACCATTTTAGCTCATAGTCCTATTTTTTTAAAAAATAGATGTGCAAACCTAAGCATTTCTTTGATTTGTTTTGTTTTGTTTTGAAATACAATCTATTTAAATTTATTGGAGAAAGAAAAAAAAGTGTTTTTTTTCTTTCCTATTTTTAAAAGTCCTTCTCCTGCAATTTTTAAAAAGGTACAGAAACAGTAACATTTATTTAATGCTTAATTCAACAGTCTGATGCATTAAAAAGCCATGCCTAGTGTCAGGAATTCCATAAACACATACTAGTTATAAATGCTACACTGTGCAAAAAAAAAAGTTTTCTGTTGATAGGCTCAACACATCTTTGTGAGTTTGCTTTTAGAAGCAGGTGCATTGTATCTGCATAGATAAGCCTTTCCATTTCAAACTATTCACCTTTTAAATATCAGGGTGCCTTTGCAAATGTAAAAATAAAAGGGCTTTTTCTCCAGTATGCACAGAGAAGCTGAACAACAATGGCTGTGTTTCCTAGAAATGCAAATAAGAGCTGCCACCACATGCTTTTCCCACCATTACCATCACGTCTCAGATGTATGGAGTGACCTTGAACGGGTTATTTCAGCTTTCCTGTGGCTCATTTTCCTCCATCTGTTCCCTACCTGTTTCACAGAACTGTGGCGAGTCTTAATTACTGCTGGAGGCCCTATTAACCAGCCCTGTTAGGGATTCTGAAGCCTTCAGAAGAGAAGTATCCCACTACAAAGCATTATTATTATCATTATCATCATCAATATCCAAAGCATTTAGCACAAATCAGTGCTAATGTATCTTTCGTAGAATGACTGACACAGTTAATGCGTCTGTTTCCGGAGAGGTGATACTCTTGATATTGAGCGACATTGATCTTTTACCGGCTTGTTAGTGAGTTGGGAATGAAGAAACAATCTATAATATGACCTTTGTGTTTCAGGTGAGATGCAAATATGTCTCTTTAACAAATTCAGATTATCCTGTCTTCTTGCATGCAAATGAGTATTATTATAGGTGACCTTTGTCTTAGTGAGTATATAGTATAATTCCTTTTTTCAGCATGTAGAGATGTTCAGCTGGAAACATCAGATTTGAACAAATTAAGGAAACAGGATGTCTGTACTTTTCAATCATCGGGTCTTAGCCAGGCCTATGTTTGTAAATTAATTTCTTACTGGACAGGACAGCTATTTGACATAGAGAATAGAAGGTTTGAACTGTAGCTTTTTTTGAGGGGGGTGGAATAGTTAATTTGGTTTGATTTTCTAGGCAGTAGCTCTTGAGCTGCCTTCTTCAAAGTTTAAAATATCTATACAGAGTATGGATGATTTTAAACAGAAGAATTCAGACCAATCTCCACAACTTAGTTCCTATCACCACACATTTTCTATGCCATACCGATAAAGAAGGTTGCGCCATCAAGATTAAAACTAAAGATAAAGTGCTTTCCTTACTTGCATTTATGGCATGCATTTGCCGTGGCAAGGTGGGTTTTTTTTTTGCCATATCCTGATGGCATTGTCTTTCTCTGATTCTCAATATGACTTGAGCCAACTTTAAGTCAATTTTTGTTCCCTTGATGTAGTATTTCCATTTTAATATATATATATATATATATATATATATATATATATATATATATATATATATATATATTGTTGTTGTAGATGCAGCCTGATACACTTTATTGACCATTCTATCATTGGCAGAACCAGGTGATCTCTGAGGAAGGACTAACAGGGGATGGGAAGGCTGCATAGCACAGTGAGAAGTGTGGGCTTCTCACACAATACTCCCCCATACAGCATCACTTAGACAGAATCGGTGCTTAAGAATAGAGAGGCTGGCAGATGTGAAGGCTCCCACTGCACCGCATTATCTTCTTCCCCGTGTTTGAGGGCTAGCTGCTTTTAAACATGTGTTTAGTGCACCTTCAAGAAAATTCTAAACACATATCCTGAAGGTGGATTCAGAACAGAAGAAGCTTCTTGGATGAGAAGTAAAAAGTTTTCAAAGAAAAAAAAAACAGAAAGTTCATTTGACCTGGATGATTGAGAATCTCCATAGACATTAAACCCACGTGTAGGAATAGCTAGATCGAATGATGTGGTAAGAAGGAGCTCTCCTGTTCTGCATTGTAATTTTTCCTCTAGGCCTATCAGTGCTTTGACCAAGAGGCTTCATTAACCCGCCACCCACTGGGAATCAGCTACTGTGACTGGGGAGAAGGCTCTTCAAAGCCTTCAGGTCTTCAACTCTGCAGAACAGTTTACATTCAGGGAGCTGGCAGGAAAAGTCCTTCTTCTTGCTCTTCACATCAACATCCTATAGGAGCAGCTGATCCCTAGATGGAGAGATGTGGGAGGGGCTGCTGACAGCTCAGTCACTGAGATCCCTTGAATTTCCCGCCTGTAGTGTGAACCAATCAATTTAAACCATTAGTTTTCCCGCCTGACTGGTGGACCAGAGGGAAACCTTCACTCAAAGGTTTCCCTCCTCATTATCATATTCAACACCTTTGCTCACATTGGTAGAGAGTGAGGGGAAGGTTTGCCTCTTGCACATCCTACGATTGACATGGCTTTCTTGTTAGCTATTGACATTGAGACATTGGGAATAGGCAGTACAGTTTTTTGTGGCTTCAAGTGAGAGCAGAAGTGCAACTGGCTTTAGGGACAGCAAATCTATGTTGGTTGGTTGACTTCTGGCTCAGAAAAAGTAAAGAAGAATTACCTTGATCTAAGCCATAACATACTTCACTTGGTTTTGCTTAGGATATTGTGCATACCATACTCCATAGTTTAGCATCTTACACAAGCAACTATGATTTATTTAATCCATCCTGGTTAAACAAATCAAGCTTAGTGTGACATGTTTACTCACTGTTAATGTTCATGATGCTTCCTTCATTATTGCTGCTGCTGATCTCACTTTACCCATATCAGAAATGAAACACAGAGGAAAATCAAAACTATCAGGAAGCATGATTATAGTGAAGAACCAAACGTGGCAGTAATAAGCAGAAGAGAAATGGATACTAACCAAAAAACATTGGTTGTAAGAGAAGATGCCTAGTTTGCATGAATAAATGGCAAAAGGAATCAGCATCAGCAGTTTCTGGAAGACAACAAATGAGAGCGGATATTCAACAAGCATCACCATTCAACAAGCACTGCCTGGCATTCCTGAGTTGTGCACAATTTACAGCTTTGCAATCTGTTTATGTGTACTGGGTAATTGTACCAGCCCGGGAAATCCGGAAGAGAGTCACCCCCCAAAAAAGGAATTCTATTCAACTATAATTCATATTTCACGATGTGACATATAGCAATAGCATTTAGACTTATATACCACTCCACAGTGCTTTACAGCACTGTCTGAGCAATTTACAGTGTCAGCATATTGCCCCCAACAATCCAGATCCTCATTTTAAAGTGGTGCAGTGGCCTAGCAGTGGAGGTCTCGCCTCACAATCAGGAGGTTGTGAGTTTGATCCTAGGTAGCGGCAAATATTTCTCTCTCTGGGCACAATGAATAATTATCTGTTGTGAACCCTGCAATGGCGATAGGAAGGGCATCTGGCCAGTAAACACTCGGCTCCATTCAGTTACCCCAACTCCACCCCAATGTAAGGGATTACAGAGTCATTAAAAGACAAAAAAAAAATCTGGATCCTCATTTTACCAACCTCGGAAGGATAGAAGCCTGAATCAACCTTGAGCCAGTAAGGATTGAACTCCAGGTTGTGGGCAGAGTTAGCCTGCAATACTACTTTCTAACCTTGGCTCACATACAGAAAATATGCCGTGATACAACTGGTGTGGCTTGCTATTAGAGATGGAGGGATGGCAATTGTCATCAAGTTCATAGCACAGAGGGAAGGACTATTTAACGTTCCCTTCCTCAGATATTTTCCCAGAAGGCACCCATGTGGATGATTATTGGCTTTGAGAGGTTTCCCTTTGGAAAACAAAATTGAGGGATAAAGTTATTTATTATACAGGAAGTCCTCAACTTACAACAGTTTGTACTGTATATGTTTCATCTCTGCGGTTGTTACCATCTTGCCAATAGCCTGCTGTACCGATTTGCCCTGAAATATGTTTGTTATGCCTGCCTACTCCCTGCTGGAGTTACGGGCCCTCCAGACAGTTCCCCTGTCTGTGGAGTGGCCCTCTGGGTTGCTGAGAGCTTACCTTAATGACGGATCATGGGATCTCGAGAGGTGGCATGCCGCGACCAAGGGTTTAAATTTTAAATCTGGCATCAAGGGGAAACTTTTAAATTTTTTAATTGGTCATCTTAAGGGGCTAGGGAGGGGGGTGGAAGGGTCTCTTTGCAGCCCGGTGCGTGTGGGGGGGTGGAGGGTGGGGGCTGGCGGAGCCCCAGGGTGCGAGGTGGGGACTGCGATTCCCAGGGTGGTTGGGATTGGCAGGAGACGTCGAGGCATAGGGCCATATCATGTGTTGGGAGCGCGTACCCGCCATCTCTGTGCGGTGGCATGCTCCAACCCTATGGCCTCCTCCCTAGGGGGCACGGGAACCGGGACCCCTGGGCTTAGGCTGGTGTACTTTAATGCCAGGTCCATGGCTAATAAGTCTTCCCTCCTCTGTGAGATCATTGAGGAGGAGGCTGTGGACCTGGCTTGTATCACTGAGACCTGGTTGGGCCCGGAGGGAGGTGTCCCTCTGGTTGATCTGTGCCCTCCAGGTTTCTGGGTTTTGCACCACCCACGGGCCCAGTGAAGGGGTGGTGGGGTGGCTGTGGTTATCCGGGAGACCTTGTTTCCAAGGGAGGTCACGGTTCCAGAGATAGGTGGGAGTGAGACCCTCCTCCTGAGGTGGGGGCCTAATGGTCGGGTGGGCTTGCTGCTCACATACCTTTCCCCCAGCTGTGTGAAAGCAGCCCTGCCTGGGCTTCTCGATGTCTTCTTGGGGGTGGCGGTGGAGTTCCCGGGCCTTATAGTCCTGGGAGACTTCAATCTGCCCTCCCTGGGGGGAGCGTCGGGTTTGGCCCAGGAATTCATGGCTTCTATGGAAGCCATGGGCCTGACAACTGATTCAAGGCCCGACTCATGAGGGGAAACACTCTTGACCTAGTTTTTGTCTCTGAACAGTGGCGTAGTGACAGAGGGCAAGCCACTTTTACGGCATTGCCCGTTCCATGGTCTGATCACTATCTCCTATGGCTGGTCTTCCAACAGGCCACCCCCCACTGCTGGGATGAGGAGCCACTTAGATGGTTCCGCCCCAGACGCCTGATGGACCCTGAGAGGTTCCAGGGGGAACTGGGGTTTTTTCCCTCTTCCCTTGCCCACAGCTCTGCCAAGGATCTGGCGACTGCTTGGCAACAGGCTGCATCGGATGCCCTCGACAGGGTTGTCCCCATGCATCCCCTCATACGCCGTGGATCCCGGATGGCTCCTTGGTATACTGAGAAGCTCCGGAAGATGAAGCATCATTGGAAGGGTTTAGAAAGCAGGTGGAGGTCCACCCACTCCCAATCTGATCGAGCCCAGCTAAGAGCCCATATTAGGACTTACCTGGTAGCTATGAGAGCGGCGAGAAGGTCTTATCTCTCCGCCCTCATAGCGTCCGCAGATAACCGCCCAGCCACCCTGTTTCAGGCTACCCACTCTCTCCTTCGTAGGGGGGAGGGGGCGGACCCACTGCGGGGAAGGGCTGAGGAATTTGGTCAATATCTGTCGGATAAGATCGCCCGGATTCGGAGCAGGTTGTCCTCCGATTTGCAGTGGTCTGAGGAACAGGATACAAGCAGTCTGGCCAGTGTGATCTGGGATGAGTTCGATCCTGTTTTCGAGGATGAAGTGGACAGGACTATGCGGCGTCTGAGTTCCACCACATGTTTGTTGGACCCGTGTCCTTCCTGGTTGGCTTATGCCTCCAGGGAGGCCACCTGCGGTTGGCTCTGGGCAGTTGTCAATGCTTCTTTAAGAGAGGGTGTTTTTCCCTCCGCCTTGAAGGAGGCGGTAGTGAGACCCCTCCTGAAGAAGCCTGCCCTGGACCTGACCGTGTTAGACAACTTTCGTCCACTCTCCAACCTTCACTTTTTGGCGAAGGTTGTTGAGAGTGTGGTGGCTTGGCAGTTTCCACTCCTCCTGGATGAAGCGGACTACCTGGATCCGTACCAATCAGGTTTCCAACCCAGTTTCAGCACGGAGATGGCATTGGTCGCGCTGATGGATGATCTCTGGAGGGCACGGGACAGGGGTTTTTCCTCTGTCCTGGTCCTATTAGACCTCTCAGCGGCTTTCGATACCATCGACCATGGTATCCTTTTGCGACGCCTCGAGGGGTTGGGAGTGGGGGGCACTGTCCTTCAGTGGTTCACCTCCTACCTCTCGGGGCGGTCCTATCGGTGTTGGCAGGGGGCAGAGGTCGACCCGAGGGTGCTCTCTTGTGGGGTCCCTCAGGGGTCGGTCCTCTCCCTCTTTATTTAACATCTACATGAAGCCGCTGGGTGAGATCATCCGTGGTTTTGGGGTGAGATTCCATCAGTACGCGGATGACACCCAGCTGTACATCTCCACCCCGAACCAGATCAGTGATGCCCTCTCCCTGATGACCCAGTGTTTGGATGCGGTATGGATTTGGATGAGCAGGAACATGCTTCGACTCAACCCGGCCAAGACTGAGTGGTTGTGCATACCGGCATCTCGGCCCAGTCAGGAATATCCATCTTTGGCCATAAGGGGAGAGGTGCTGCCCCCTGTGGATAGGGCGCGGAATCTGGGGGTCCTCCTGGATGTATGGCTCCGGTTGGAGGAGCAGGTGGGGGCCGTTGCCAGGGGGGCCTTTGCCCAGCTCCACCTTGTTCACCAGCTTCGCCCATTTCTGGACCGAGATGTCCTGCGCACAGTCACTCACACCCTTGTCACCTCTAGACTCGACTACTGCAACGCTCTCTATTTAGGGCTGCCCTTGCATACCATCCGGAGATTGCAGCTGGTGCAAAATGCTGAGGCGCGGGTGGTGATGGGAGTCTCCCGATTCTCCCATGTTGCCCCCCTCCTGTGCAGCCTGCATTGGTTGCCGGTTGCACTCTGGGTGAGATTCAAGGTTTTAGTTTTAACATACAAAGTCCTTCACGACATGGGTCCTCAATATTTAAGGGAGCGACTCCTGCCAATATCGAGTGCCAACCGCCCTGTGCGAGCACACAGGCAAGGACTCCTGGGGGTCCTGTCGGCAGGCCAATGCCGGCTGGCAGTTCCCCGGCGACGAGCCTATTCTGTCGCAGCCCCTGACCTCTGGAACCAACTCCCCATGGGGCTCCGCCTGGCCCCTGACCTCCGCACCTTCCGCCATGATTTGAAGACCTGGTTGTTTGACCAATCCGGGCTGTGACCCTTCCCTGGGGGGGGATGGGTTTTTAAATTATTTTAACTATTGTAAATTTTAGTTTTGTAACTTTTTGGGCTTGTGAATTGGTTTAATCTCTTTTTAATTATTTATTGTCATTGTTTTTAGTTGTGAGCCACCCCGAGTCTTCGGAGATGGGGCGGCATACAAGTCCAATAAATAAATAAATAAATAAATAGTTCTTTTAGTGACCATTTGAAGTTACATCGGCACTGAAAAAAAGAGACTTATGACCGCTTTTCACACTTGCAACCCTTGAAGCATCTCCATGGTCACATGATCAAAATTCAGACACTTGGCAACTGGTTCACATTTATGACGGTTGCAGTGTCCCGGGGTCATGTGATCACCTTTTGCAACCTTCTGACAAGCCAAGTCAATGGGGAAGCCAGATTCACTTAACAACCGGGTTACTAACTTAACAAGTGCAGTGATTCACTTAACAACAGTGGCAAAAATGTCATAAAATGGGGCAAAACTCAATAAATGTCTCACTTGACAACATAAATTTTGGGCTCAATTGTGGTTGCAAGTTGAGGACTACCTGTACTATACCTAGGCTGACTACCAGGTTGATGGAAATAAATGATGATATTGCTAAATCAAAATGTGTCCAGTCTCTAACATCTGTTTTAGAACTCATATGGGTCCTTGTAAATCAAACTTGTCAAACTCCCAGCCTGCGGGCTGGATGCATCACATGTTGGCCACACCCACGTCCAGTTTAGCGAAGGGGGGAAAGTCCCAATATGTCACATGATGCCACCATGGGAATGCAGGTTTGACACTCCTGTTGTAAATAGAATTTGAGACCTCTTCTTTATTTAGAATAGCACAGGTCCTGCCTGCCCTGAATGCTGGCTTCAAATGGGAAACAGAGTTGAGTTCTGCCAGCTGTGTGTTATTGTTTCCACGTCTAGTGAGGGGCCATTTCAGATTTTCTGTTGCTTCTGCTAACCTAGGATTTTGTGGCACTGTAATTTTACCATTTTGATGACTTTGACAGGAGGGAGGCTCTTCTCTCGTCCTGTCATTTATGCCTACTCTCTTAGTCATGGCCATTCCTTGCTGGCACCAGCATTCCTTTGGAGCATTTCTCAAGGAAGGAACTGGTTTAATATTGATCCTCCTGCTGCTCCACCCCATGCCTCACCTCTGAGTTTGATGACTCGACTGACAGGTGTTAGGGTCCAGGATGAAGAGGGAGGGAACTCTTCCAATGGAGCAGACAGAACCTATGTTCCTCTTCTGTGCCTGAGGCTCTGACAGCCAGGCTATCTGGGGGACAAAGGTTTGGACTGCTTTCTACATCAGCTGCCTAACCTGTCCTCCAAAGCCCAGATCTAGCCTTACCCCCCAAATATAAGGTATGTGTTAAAATATTTATTTATTCAAAATTTAAAAAATTTAAAAAAGAGAAACAAGTTCTCACGTTTTATAGTAATATCATAGCAGTGTACATGTCCTTTAATAACAATTAAGTTCATTTACCATAGATATATCTGTAGCTAACTTACTAGTTCCTTACTTACTATACTACTGTTAAAGTACAATACTTCTGTATCTACATTACTTTACATATATACACATAAGTCATGTATCATATTCTTCTTTGAAATTTCTTTAGTTGTTTTCACAAAACATCTTTACTCCTTTTTTTAACCATTTATGTCATATTCTTCTTCTTCCCTGTTTTTAAATAACATAGTTAGTCTGATCATTTCTATGCATTGATGTATCTTATTAATTTCTGCTAGATCTGTGGGTATCATGGTCAGTTTCTAGTTTTGAGCAAGAGAAATTCTTGCAGCGGTTATAATATATAATATTAAGTGTTGGTGTTTCTTATCCCATGTTAATATAAGGTATGCGTTGTGTAATTGTTTGTTTGTTTGTTTGTGTATGTTATCTATGCATTTATTTATCTACAGTCTCAGAACAATGAGAAGGTGTGTTCAAAGTGAGCTATTTTTCTGCTGATGATGCCCAGTGGAAGAGGAAGCCAAACCAGGGAAAACAACCAATTGCTTTCCTTAATTAGTCTCAAATTAAAACTGTAAATGCGGCACCTTTACAGCTGACCCCATTCCTGAGGCAGCACAAAGGACGCTGGCAGGTCCATCAAACAGTTCCTAAAACACTTTTAACACTTTTGTCTGGCTATGAGAGAAAGAGATGATGGATGGATGGATGGATAGCTGTCAGAAAGTAGAACTTTCTGGAGTTACTATGCAGTTTACAAATTAGTAGAGTTCGATGGGTTGATCAAACCTACCAATGACAGGGTGGCATTGAGCACCTCACTGTGATACTGTAGGACACGCCCCTAAGTATAAAAGGGCTGTCAACTGTCATTTTCAAAAGAGAAAGAAAAGAGAAAGAAAATGAGGAGATTCTAAGGAGATTCCATGGAGACTCATTTTGTCTGAGGGAGATTGGAGATACTGAGAAGATCCAAGACTCTGAGGAGATATTAGGATCTGACAGACTGAGGTCTGTGTATGAGAAGATATAGCAAAAAGATCTGAGAGAAGATCAATAACCTAAAGAGAAAGGGACTTTCTAAAGAGGTTAGCTATATCTAAGAAGAGGTTATGAGAGGAAGAACTGTGAATCTCTCATAGTAACTTCTAGTTCCTTGAAGGACTGTTTAAGAGGAACAAAAGAAGAAAAGACTCTGTATATATTTAAGAATAATATATTTATTGATTATTCTGTTATAAATAAATCTGTTTTGATCTGACACAACTTGGCATTGCAATTTATTGAATGACTCTGTGAAATAGATATAGGTTTAAAGATCCAGGCCAAATTAATATTATTTAACAATAGCCTTGTGTGAAGCCACTGCCCTTCGCTTTGACAAGATGACACCATTCTTCTGACAGATGTGCTCCGTATCACCTCAAAGCCTCTTCCAGCTATCCCAATTACTAAACAAGGACTCTTTGAGTCAGAAAATGAAGCAATTCAGCCAGTTTATTTTGCTTTTGAAGGTGTATGTGTGTGTGTGAGAAAGGTGGGGAGGCTCTATGGCTTTACAAAGTGGCTTTGAAGTGGCTGCTTTTGCACAAACTTTAATTGAAGGAAGCAATCCTTCAAAGCTTTGCAGAGAGAGATGTAGTAGCAACCTTATTTTATTGATCTGGATATGGTTTTTTTTATCATTTGCCACTTGATTATGCAATAAATATCTGATGGTATGTAGCATCTGTAGCTTGGTGTGTGTGTGTCTGTGTCTGTGTCTGTGTCTGTGTGTGTGAGAGAGAGTGAGTGAGTATCCCAAAGGTGCTTTTTCAAGGACGACTGGACTTTCTGGTTTTTCTTTGAAGACATTTCCCTTCTTATCCAAGTAGCTTCTTCAGCACCTTTGGGATAACTATAACCTGGATAACTGAGAATCTCATAGATATTGGGTGAATGAGTGGTAATCTTTGGCTGTGCAGCAAAAAGGAAAATTACTTATTTTGAATAAAGCAACCTAGAACCTTAGAATAAAACAACGTAGTGGTATGATTGAATGCCCTCAAAAACTCCAGCAACATGTTGAATTGGATTGCTGGGAAACATGAACTTAGTTGCTGGCTCTTGATTACTTCTTGTGCCAACAATATTTATCTGCTAACATGCAATCAGTTCAAAGAAAATGGCCTTCCCTGCATTTGTGCTTTCCAATGTGTGGATGGGAATTATGGTTTGTATCAATTCCATGATGAAAAATCTATCTGTGATGAAGAGCGTTCTTTCCAATTTGCCTTGACCATACATTGCACTAGAAGCCCTGTTGATTTATGGGGATCTTCAAAGTGAAATCATCTAGTACCGTAATCTCTATTTTACTAAGTTGGATCAGGGTAATCTACCCATGGCATCCTTTTGAATAGACTATATAGGCATTCTAGGAGGCACTCTATTATAGCGGTATTGCTCCTATTCAGATAGCTAATTTCAGAAGACAATGCCAGGGCAACAAGTCCAGCTGTTACAGTGGAAGTTGTTATTAGTTTATGTTCCCATTGAGCTCTCTTATCTTCTTAAGCTTCAGATCCTCCACTTTGGTCCTAAGTTCTAGTCCTAGTGACATGCCTAGAAATCAAGGGTTGATCTTGTGTGCTCTGCAATGTTTGGAAAGTATAATGAGCAAAATGTATTGGCCCTCCACTAGTGAATTTCTGCTTTAGAAAGACACGGTGTCATATGCTTTCAGTATATCCCAGGTCCCACCCATATAAGTGAGCTGCCATTCATTCTTGAAAGGACTTCAAAAAATCTGGAAGTAACTAAAGACTATTAAGATATCATTGATTTTCAGCTCTAGTGTCTTCCTTTCTCCCAGCAGAATGCCGATGCTGAGCCAATCCTGGTTATTATGCAACTAGGGTTTAATTAGGTCATTCATTTCTGTAAGAACCTCCCCTCTTTTTTTCCATGAGTACCATCCCAAAGGATCCAAAGCAGCCATCTACACAGTTGATAGACAATCCAAACATCTCTAAACAACTGGTTTTAGGGCAGCAACATAAGAGAGAAGGGCCCTGGGCACTTTTATAACCTAGAACCCACTAAAAAGTCATGCAGGCAGGGAGGAAATTGTCTTGTAATATAACATGTTCAGCAAACACTAAGTTGGAAAAAGCTAGCATATGTTGCAGAGACAAAGCTTTGACATAGTAATTAAGACACCAGGCTAGACAATGGTGAGTTCCAAAAATCTTGCCTAGTCCAGGCACTCGTCAACTCTCAATGCTGACTCAAAAACATTGGTCTATCTGTTTGTTTGTCTGCCTGCCTGTCACTCTCTCACACATACATACAGACACAGAATCACAGTCACAGGTACAGACACACACAGACACACACAGACACACACTATGGCAATAAATCTTAATTAAGCCTACAAGGTAGGTAAGGATTTTTTTTCAGTCTCTGTAACTGCAGAGGAAATAGCAGGAAATTTATGATATCCCTGTGGATTAAGCTTTTATTTCATTAAACACACACACAAACACACACACACAAAACTATCTCGTAGGGGACAGAACCTTGAGGGACAGTAATGGAACAGGTTTCCCCAACCCAATGTCCTTCAGATGGATATTTGGGTATGTTTATATAATGTCAGCTCAACACAAATGCTAATTAGAGATTATGTAAATTACTGTTCTTATTGTTGTTATATTAAAAGAATGAAAATTCAATCATCATTGCCAGCATAGCAGGCTTACTATCCCCAACCTTTCAATAAGAGATATATTTTTCAGATTTATTTTAATAATGCTAACATATTGAGAGGGGGAATAGCCCACTTGATTTTTTTATACATGACTTATGTAGAAGGATGTTATTTCAAAGAAAGCTCTGCAGCATTACGACTTCACCACTTCATAGTGCAAAAGAGCACATAAGCTTCCTAAATATGCACTGTGGCTAATATGCAGTACATCTGTTTTCAGAGTTAATCTTAATTTCCAATAAAAATTTGAAAGCTGCAGACCATGACTCAGGATTGATGAGATTTTTAGAGAGAGAGAGAGACAGAGAGAGAGAGAGAGAGAGAGAGAGAGAGAGAGAGAGAGAAGGCGGGAGGGAGGGAGGAAGGATATCCTGTTGGTCTGCATTCAGTATTTGTGTTATATGTTGATGTGTTTAGAATGGCCGGGGACATATATTAAATATGAAATCTTCAGTCCCACTCAGTCTGCTTTACCAGGTACTTATTGCAGGATGACATTGGAAGAGGCAGACAATGGACAACTCTATTATTATTATGGTTGGTTGCCCAGTTAACTAGATGTTTAGATTGGATTTGGCATTGTTATCCATTTATCACAGGGGTATTAAACTCAGTTTCATTGAGGGCCGCATCAGGATTGTGTTTGACCTCAGGGGGTTGAGGTGGGCATGGCCAGCTTGATGTCACTCATGTCAGGGGTGACTGTGGTGGCCCCTGTGGTGTGCTGCCAGTGGAAATGGGCTCCCAAGCTCTGTTTTCAGCTGCAATGCCCTCCTGCAGCTCTCTGCCAGTGAAAACAGTCATGGCTGAAAACAGACCCTGGGAGGGCTGTATGCAGCTGTCCCGAGCTCCAGAGGCACCACAGGCCACTCCTTTGTTGTTTCCAGGGTGGCCCTGTGAGGCAGATCTATGCACCCCATGGGCTGAATCCAGCCCCCAGGCCTTTAGTTTGACACCCCCGATCTATCAAATCATTCCCAAGGATCTGGGATAGGCAGATCATGTTGCTGTTTGATGGTGTTAGAGGGATTGTCTTAGGATCTAAGCTATTTCGAGTAAAACTGTCTCCTGAAATTGACTGATGGTGGTCAATGCTGATAGTGTTCAAGTAGTACTCCAAATGTTTCAGGATTGCACCCAAAGCATCTATTACTATTGGTACTATCTTGGCTTTCTTTTGCTACAGTAGTTCTGCTGCTATTTGCAGGTCTTTCTGATTTTTATGATTTTTTCCAGTTCTTTCTCTTCTCTTCTGCTACCTCCAAATACAGCAACATCCACTATGCAACCTTACTATTAATTAAGTTTTATCCTACCTTTTGTACATTTTCATCAACTTTAGGAAATGAACCTCCTGCTTCCTATTTTCTGCTCAATAACAATCCTTGGAGATGGATTAGACTGGGAGATAATGACTGCACCAAAGTCACAATTTTTTGGTTTCTAGGCCAGCACCTGAAAAGCACAAACTGGCTTCTATGAGCTCCTGAAGAAAAGTGAGCTTTGGTGGCTCAGGCTGTTAAATGCCTGCTCTTAAGATCCAGCTGTCTACAATTACTGTAGGCTCGAATCCCACCAGGCTCAAGGTTGACTCAGCCTTCCATCCTCTCGGGGTAGGTAAATCGAGGACCCAAGATTGTTGGGGGCAATTAGCTGACCTTGTAAAAATGCCGCTTAGTAATAAGCAGGCATATACAATGGAATGAAGGCTATTGCTGAGCGCATTGGGTTGTGCTCCAAAAAATTGTAAGCCGCCCTGAGTCTTCGGAGAAGGGCGGCATATAAATGTAATTTTTTTAAAAAAATCTACCCTGTAACTTAAATCAAGTATAGATATATCCAGGCAAAATAACCAAATGTTACAAATAGTCAAGGAACATTCATCTGGAAGTTTGAAAGTTTGGTGCTTCCAACATGGAGATCCTACAGCATTTCACAAAGAAATTACTACTCCTTTAGTCAGTTTCATCCTATGAACCTATCAAAAAGACATGTAATCTAGATGGGGCAAGGACCACCACTTAATTTATTTGGAGGTCTTACTTGTCAGGTCTCACTTCTCCATATCCATTGTGACCATATTAGTGACTGACATGAAGGGCGATGATCTTAATATCAACATCCTTTAGGTAAAAATCTTTATTAGAAGGATGGCATCAAAATCATTACAATTTACCCTTATTTCAATTCTAGTAGAAATAGGATCCTGCTTGTTCAATGGTTGATGCTGCTTAAATAATGGAGCGGGGAGAAAGGAAGATCTGGAATCCTTATTTCCATGTATTATTTAATAATTAAATCATCTATCATTCACTAATCTTTACAAATTATTTGGACATTTCTTATACTGTGTTGTAAAAAAGGGTAGTAGTACTTCATTGACCTCTTCATTGTTAGTTTTTTACTGTTTCAGAGGATTTGAAGGAGATTTTGTCCTAAATATGACATTAGTTGGGGAAAGTATACTATGTTTTGAAATAACTTATTTAGAGAGTGAATTCCTGACTTTTATTTACATGAAGAACACAAAGCCCACTTAATTGTAGCCAACGTTTGTTCTCAAGAGAAATAAGTATGTAAGATTATGATTATGGATATCTAACATAATACAAGAGGGCTGGGAATTCATTTAGTATTTTGAAAATTTGCATATATTTTAAGTATCCAATTTCATTTGGTCTAGAAACAAAGCAATCTCTGGAGCAAAGCCTCACAGATGTTTAATGAATAAATGAAGGGTCATTGTGTGTGCTAATATACTTGTATCATAGTTTGTTGTGGGAAAAAGGTTTAAGCTAACCAGTTGGGATACTGTATTACAGACTGCAAGATTTTTTTTTCAAAGAGTGTGAAACAATGTCGCATCTCTGTATTTAATTTACACAAATTAAAGAAAAGACAGCTAATTTGGTTTTCTCTCTCTATCATCTATCTCTAACATCTTTATCAATATAAGGCATGATCCTATATTGGATTCAAGATGCCACTGAACACTCTCCACTTATCTGAGAGCCCGTATAGAACAGATTCTGTACACAATAACAAAAAGCTGTTTTCCAATACAGTGGAAGCATTCTAATATAGTCATGAGGCTGGCTGATTTTAAGAAGTTAGTAGGACTAAACAGAATGCCCTTGGTGTCTGTGTATTAGAGGAAAAAATAGTTATGTCAAGAGATGGCTTAACGGAGAGTGGTGGCAATCTGTTAAGTTTTTACCAGAATTGATTAATTGTTCATCTTCCCTCCCTCCTTCCCTTCCTTCCTCTAGCTCCAAACTCAGACACACTAAATGTTGTGCTCATTGATGAACATTTCCTCATCGTTGTGAACATAAGTAGTCCAAAGAAGTCTTGAATTCTCTCCAGTTACATCCAAGACTTCTCTGTCAAACCATATTGAAGATGGAAAGGTATTTCCTGATCACTGCTGTGTCTTAAAAAATACCTTTCCATGTTAAACACATGATTCTTATCTATTGATCTATGGCACATATTTTATCTTTGTCCATTTGGATAAGTGTCTTTGTATATATTTGGAACCAGAACTGAGCTAATGCATTCCTTCAGGGCAGTAGAGAAAGATACAGGACACCCCTCCCCTCATCTTAAGTCCCTAGAAAAAAAATCCCACAGAATTTATGAACAGATAATTCAAAGGATTGCCAATGAATGATTCCAGAATAGGAAATGGTTTTAGGCATGTGCCCATCACCCCCAAATAAAAACACTTAGTGCCCCTTGATAAAGCAGCCAATGGGAGGCTAGGACCTGAGTTGATGCCCACCTAGGGAGGATGTGTATGCTTTGTAAAATAAATGTTATATTTTTAAAATGCAGAATTTACCTAATGCAAAACTTCTGAAAAGATGCATTTGCCTTTTCCTTGCTTCCTTGCTCTCTTTTATTCCTCTCTCTTAACCTTCTTTCCAGTTAGAATACTCAGCCAAATAACCCAGGATTATCCAGGAATGGTAAATGTATATTTTCTTATTGCCCTACATTCATTGCTCAGCTTTCCTATATCAAGGAAGGACACTAATCTGAATGTCCAATAAAAAGAGGGTGTTTATGCTGCAATAATGAGGAGGCAGACTTCATGTATATTACTGCTGGTATTATTTTTAAGCCCTTTTTGTGTATGCCAGAAGTGTAATCTGATTAATCATCATAGTAGTTCTGTAAGGCAATCAGCATCACTGCTTCTATTTCTCAGCTACATAGCTGGAAATCAAAAGCAGAGGCTTAGCATGCCACATCAATTGAGTTGAAGTCTGAAACAAAATTTGTGTGAGAAATTTCTAGCTTCTTAATGTAGAAATGTTGAGGCGAGTTTGGAAATTCCCTTCCACATATCAACCAAATGAATGAAAGAGACTACAAATATTTTCTGTTGCTATCTGTGGTAGAAGATATACTGGCCATACTTCTCCACACCCTATCCTTTGTTGTTTTGCACATCCTCCTGATGGATTCAGAGATGGCCATAGAGGTCCTTCACATGATGGAAATTCTTACCACATCAGGTCTACAGCATTATACAGCATGTGTTGAGATTCATTCTCCCATGACTTCTTAGAATCAATTCTTAGGATTTATGTCACGGCTATAATGGTAAATACATTTAATTGGATGTCCTGTAAGTCCTAACCAAACTCCAAGAAGCTTCTAGACATGCATAGGCAACTTTCATTGCTCAGCTGTAATCTTAGCAAGCTTACTTTAGTAAAGCCATGACCAATTTTTTCCTCTCCCCCCTCATTTGGGTGGGGTGAAAAGTGAAAAGGAGAGCAACCCCCCCCCAAAGACATTAGCATTTTTCATGAGCGGGAAAGTAGGGTTGATGGCTTTCATTACCATTGTAAAACATACAAGGTATAAAAGGTAATGCAGTCTACTAATTATCAGGGGATAATTAGGACTGCAGAAAAAACAATTACTACCCACCTGCCTTCAATTGAGGACCTGTATACTGCACTAGTCAAAAAGAGGGCTGTGAAAATATTTACAGACCCCTCACATCCCAGACATAAACTGTTTCAACTCCTTCCCTCAAAATGACTGCACACCAGAGCAACTAGACACAGGGACAGTTTTTCCCCGAACGCCATCATTCTGCTAAACAAATAATTCCCCCAACACTGTCCAACTATTTACAAAGTCTGCACTACTATTACTGTTAATCTTCTCATCACTCCTTATCACCCATCCCCTCCCACTTGTGACTGTATGACTGTAACTTTGTCGCTTGTATCCTTACGATTTATATTGACTGTTTCCTAATATGATTTGATTGCTTATTGTACCCTATGACTATCATTAAGTGTTGTACCTTATGATTCTTGACGAATGTATCTTTTCTTTTATGAATACTGAGAGTATTTGCACCAAGACAAATTCCTTGTGTGTCCAACCACACTTGGCCAATAAAGAATTCTGTTCTATGAAGACTTCTATAATTTTTAACTTAAAAGTCTCCATGTTACTCAGAATACATGACAGATGCCTGGAAAACCCATGTGACATTGTGTGATCACATGATTACAGGAACATAGTATAGACAATACAAAGAGACATCAACCGTTAACATTATAGAAGGACCACATTCATGTTTGGTAGACTGCATGGTCTCTACTCCCAGGTTTCCATCTCTGAAGCATTTCCTGGAGCATGTCAATATACACAGAGTTCTGCCTACTCAAATGAACTCAGGAAACTTTGTCATCCTGAAAGCTTGTGTGAAGAAAGCCTCACAGTATTACGTTCATATGTATGGTACCTTAAAACTAAAATAGATTTAAGACTGCCTTTGGCTACCATGTAGACTTGATTAGCTGAATATACAGGTGAAACTCAAAAAATTAGATTATCGTGCAAAAGTTCATTTATTTCAGTAATGCAACTTAAAAGGTGAAACTAATATATGAGATAGACTCATTACATGCAAAACAAGATAGTTCAAGCCGTGATTTGCCATAATTGTGATGATTATGGCTTACAGCTCAAGAAAACCCCAAATCCACAACCTTAGAAAATTAGAATATTACATGCAATCAATAAAACAAGGATTGTACATAGAACAATATCAGACCTTCCTCTTTTTCAGTGGAAGAATAATTTTGGATGATATTAGAGGCAGTTTTCATTCTAAAATCAATGTAGCTGAGGCCTGGGCACACTTAATCAGGATAAGATTTATTTGTGTGTGAGTCTGTGTGCGTGTGCGTGTGGTGCGTGTGTTTGTTTATTGGATGCCCATTGTACACAGGGTAATTCTTGGCAGCTTACACTATTAAAAAGATAAAACTTTACAAAACCTGTAGACAATATAAATGTAATATTATAAATAACCAAATATACAGCCCTAACTAAAAGATGGGAAGGGATGAGAAGGGGGAGGTCGGTGGGACCTGTTATTAATCTATCAACTATCAGCTAATTATTGCAGCTGCATTGGATCCCCAGGAGTGGGCAATGTTTTGATAAACGAGGCTGCACTTTACAAGGTTAGTGAAGTCTTGGGGTTTATTTTCTATTTATGGTAGGCCTATTTTACGGCTTGTGTTACAGTTCGTGTAGTTCTCATTTCAAAAACAGGCCCAAAGTGATTTCTGCTTTCAGCGATCAAGGTGAAAGGGATGGAGAGGGCTGCCCAAAGGTTTTGGGGGCCTTCTATCTTGTGTGAATGTGTGTCTCTGACAAAACAAACTCTGCAGGGTTCTCCGAAGCATATACGGCTTCCAACTGGGATTGAAATTGTCAGACAGTTTTTCACCATGAGTCCCCCGCATGGGCTCAACGCTAGCTTTTGGGAGACTTAAACGGTGGCGTTAATTATTTCTTTGTTCTTCAAGTCAATTCCAGTGTTAGAGCAGATTGCAACACACGAGTGGGCCAAGCACCAGGGAGCTGGGGGAGCAGGATTAAATGCCACTTAGTGAAGCAGTGACAGCTGCTGAGCTGTTGAGGTCAAAAATAAAAGGTGCTCTCCTGCAAGAGTGCCTGCCTGACCAGATTTTGAGAGATTAGATCTTAATCCTGGGACCTGCATTTACCCTTACGCACAAGGGACCCAGTGGGAAAAAAATCAATGGCTTTGTTCTGGCTGTGTCAAGCACACAGAGAAACCTGCAAGGTGAATTCCTTTCATGTTTTAGCTTTGCAGCCATACTTTCTCCCAGACCCAAAGATTTCTTCTCTGGAAACCTATAAAAACGTTTCTGTTCTAAAGACCTGAATCTAAAACTGACATGTCCTTCTCCTACTTTGCTTCACATAGATCAATACTGCTACTTGGATCCAAATTTTGAATAAATTGCACATTTCCAAATGTAATTTTATTTCCCTCAGGGAGAACCAGTCAGCAGCTTTATGGCAGGGCAGGATGGGTAAAAGAGGTGGATCTACACCTAAAAGTGGGTGGAGCCACCAATTCTGCCTCTGACATTATCTGGATGACTCTTTCTTTCTTCCTCCCTCCCTCCCTCCCTTTCTTTCTTTTTCTTTCTTTCTTTCTCTTTCTTTCTCTCTCTCTCTCTCTCTCTCTTTCTTCCTTCCCTCCCTCCCTCCCCCCCTCTTTCAACACACTTTCTGTTACTCTCCAAGTCCAAAGCAGCAGATTCCCATGGAACAGATCAGTCCCATTAACAAGCTAAGGTGAACGTTTCACCTGAGTATTGAGGTAACCAATTCTTACTATAAATGATACTAAGGATGTTCTCGTGGTCTGAGTTGGCATAAGTGGAGCACATACATCTCAGACTCTTCATTGGGCAGCCACTGCTTAATGGCTCAGATGACATGAGGAACATCTGCTATTTCATATTACCAAACAGTAAAATAAATCTTATCCTTTTCACTGGCCACAGATCTTAAAGCTAAAGATGCCCTTAAGGTAAGCTGAAATCATCCATACATTTTTAAAATAGTTTTATCCCACCTTTATTATTGTTGTTTGAGCAGGCTGCGCTGTGCTGACTCCTCGTGGGGGGAGGGTTCGTTTTTATATTTAATTATAATGGGTTTTAGTTTAATTTGGCTTGGTTAGTTTAATTCTATTTTAGATAACTAATTTATTGTACTGGTTTTAATTGTGAGCCGCCCCGAGTCCTTTTCGGGAGAGGGGGCGGCATACAAGTCAAATTAATTAATTAATTAATTAATTAATTAATTAATTAATTTTTATAAATAACTCAAGGCGGCAGCTTCCTCCTCCTATTTTCCCCAGAACAACAACCCTGTGAAGTAAATTGGGCTGAGAATGAATGACTGGCTCAAAGTCACTGAGCTGGCTTTCATGTTTAAGGTAGGATTAGAAAAATTATAGCCTGATGCCTGAAGTGGACTGCTTCTTCTGTGACTTTTTTTAAAAGTCTCATTCTAACCTATATTTCTAGTAGATGAACGAGAAATACCTATATACCGCAAGGGTTTACCATCCAAGAATTAAGCAAGTCTGTTTAGCAAGTTTAACAACCCTGAGAAGCCATACTCAAAGTCTCTGCCAACTCTTTAGTGATTAATTGAACCACAGATTTCTGTGTACTTTTGTAGTTGGCCTGCTGACCTGTCAATTTGTATCTCTGCAACATTTTCCAAAGTCAGTACTAGCTATCAGGATAAAAGTGGGTAACATAGAAAGTGTAGTGTTAAAGTTTCCAGGCTCCGTGTTTGCCTAATGCAATTGCACATACATATTAAACAGTTTGGTCTAGCACTCGTAGCCTGAATTATTCAATGTGGTGAAACACATAATCATTAGAAGGATTTGACTTTCCTTGTGTAAGGTTGCATCACATCGCATCACACTCATGTCAAAAGTACCAAGGTGCTTCTGGGTTGAAAGGGTTAGCCAGTGACAACACTGTTGCCCAGGTAATGACCAGGTG
Source organism: Naja naja (assembly GCA_009733165.1). Lineage (NCBI taxonomy): Eukaryota > Metazoa > Chordata > Lepidosauria > Squamata > Elapidae > Naja > Naja naja. The sequence goes on along the minus strand of CM019148.1, from coordinate 233,132,749 downwards.
GGGCTTTTTTTCATGTCCCCCAGCAGGAATTGGAATTGCTCCAGGGCAGCACTTGTGTTACCATATATGTTATGTTTGCATGAAGAGGCAGACGCGGAGTGCTTCAGCTCTTAAGTTTATTAGTGACTTCAGCTCAGAATGGACCCGGTTTGGCTTAGCTGAGGCAGCTATATATAGCCGGCTGCCTTGGCTGACAGCCAATCAGAGTGCAGGGTTTTCCCGCACTTTTTAACCAATCATTTCAAACACTTTACAAGAACAACCAATCAATTCAAACTCTGCATACATAACAGTATATGTAAGGTGAAGTTGAAAAAAAATCTTCTTTTCTTCTTCCTTTCTTCCTTCCTTCTTCCCTGCCTCCCTCCCTCCCTTCCTTCCTTCTTTCGGTCCCTCCCTTTCTCCCTTCCTCCTTTTCCTGTTCTCCTCCCCTTCTCCTTCCTTTCCTATCTGCCTAGACATTTTATCTCAAGTTCCAAAATGTCCCAAACACAGCACACAAAAAAAAAAGGTTTTGAATAGCAGAAACTATTTTCAAATTCATCAGCTTTGAACTTTTCTGATTTCCTTAAAAGGCAATTTAGTTCCCACCTTGTATTACTGATTTGCTTCATTGAAAATTCCTTTTCTACATGGTGACATGGTGTAAAGTTACGATTTTAAAAAATCCTAACAGATTATCTTCTCTCTCTCTCCTTCGCCCTCCCTCTTCCTTTCCCTCTCCCCCCCCCCCATCTTTCTGCCTCACCCTTCTGGGAGGAGGGGAGAAATGGCTTGTGATTTCCTGCAATCACCTTAGTAATTGTATTGGTTTTGTACCAGAACCTATGGTATTTGTGGGGTTCTTCTTGCTGTAGTTGTGGGATAAGGGAAATTTGTATAATTATGTTTATTCGAATTTAATAGGAATGAACAAATGCATTATTTTGACTACTGGAAGATGTCTGGGTTCCTGCAGATGCTTACTGCCAACTCAATGACATTAATGTCTATTTTGGAAACTTAGAGTTGGCAGTAAGCATCTGCAGGAACCCAGACATCTTCCAGTAGTCAAAATAATGCAGTTGTTCATCCCTATTAATGTTTCTTGAGAAGATCATGAGTTTGTAATTCAGATAACATAGTTAAGGAAATACCGTGTTTCCCCGAAAATAAGACCTACCCCGAAAGTAAGACCTAGCACTATTTTCTAAACCTGCCCTAATATAAGACCTACCCCGAAAATAAGACCTAGTGTAAATCTCCAGGTCCAGGAAGACTTTTCAGGGAGCAACCATGCACCCGCGAAACACCCCCCCCTACACACTCACACCCACTATTTGGCAGCATAAATATATAAGACCTACCCTGAAAATAAGACCTAGTGTGTTTTTGGGAGCCAAAAAAAAAATAAGACAGTGTCTTATTTTCGGGGAAACACGGTATATACATCCCCTTTGGGACAATTGAAAATTACACAGTGTTAAGAGTGCCTCTTAAGAAGGAATCAGACAAAAATGACCTATTTCTAAGACTGTGTCACAGATTAGAGCAAAATTTATTTATAGTCCAAGACCAAATACAATAAACCAACATATAGTAGAATATCTACAAAAGAAAATTTTGAAGATTGCAAAAAAAAAAAATCCTAAAACATTTAGTGGCTAACAGAATAGCACTGAGAAGGACCCAAGTGGTAAACAGCTACAGATATTGTTATGTATGTAGGTTTGAATGTTATTGGTTTAGTTTGAATTGTTCTTGTAAAATGTCAAATATGATTGGTTTAAAAAGTGCGGGAAAACCCTGCACTCTGATTGGCTGGCAACTACGGCTGCTGGCTATAAGTAGCAGCCGTAGCCCAGCCAAGTTGGGTCCATTCGAGCTGTAGTCACTTAATAAACTCTTCACTGAATCTCTTCGCGTCTGACTCTTCATGCAAACATAACAGATATTGATAAGAATTTTGCCAGCTTCTTTGAGGTTTCCAAAGAGTGATCACCCAGGAGAAGGGTAGCAGCTTCCTGGTCCCAGTAGCAATTAGAATTATTGACAACTGGGAGAAATTAAATGTGATTGTTATTGGGTATAAAATGAACATTTTAATAGCAAAGTGTGAGACAGATTCTCCCTCTGAGTATGAGCCAAAGCGAGCTGGACTTTCATATGGGATGTCTATGTATGAATTGGTTGTTTCCCTGATAGGTGGTATCAATTTGCACCAAAATATATAGTTTCCTATCTGGAGCATATCAGATGTTACAGAAATATTTAGGGACATGCCAAGGATGAAACCAATTGTTCTGTAGAGGAGAGGGAAGACTGCAGCTTTGTCATTTTGGATATTTAGATCCCAAGTCCTCAGCTTCTGCCAGGCCACAAGTCGGTCAAACTGGCAGCCCATGGGCAGAGGTGGTATTCAGCCAGTTCTGACAGGTTCTGAGAACTGGTAGTGGAAATTTTGAGTAGTTTGGAGAACCGGCAAATACCACCTCTGACTGGCCCCGCCCCCATCTATTCTCTGCCTCCCAAGTCCCAGCTGATTGTTGCCCTGCACAGGAGAACAGAGCTGGAAAGCAGGTTAGTGGGGAGGGAAGGGAATAGAGATTTTACAGTAACCTTCCCCTGGAGTGGGGTGGAAATGGGGATTTTACAGTATCCTTCCCCTGCCATGCCCGCCAAGACATCCCCACCAAGCCATGCCACACCCACCATGCCATAACCACGCCCATCAAGCCATGCCTACAGAACCAGTAGTAAAAAAATTTGAATACCACCACTGCCCACAGACCAGATGCATCATATGCAGGCCATGCCCGCAAAGGCAAAAAAAAAAAGAATTACAATACATCACAATACGTCATGTGACGCAATTGAGTTTGACACCTGTGAGCTAGGGTTTTTTTCAAGTGCCAAAACAGATAGTGCTGACAAGGTAAAACCATAGGTTGCCAAGTTGTCATTAATTTGCCTTCTTAAATTTGAAAGGAACCTATCCAGAAAGGTGAGAGGAACTTAAACAGTTCCCTGGTACAGTTGCTTCCGCCAGAAACTAAGCTGACAAAAATTTAATTGGGTCCCAAGGGAAATATAGCCCAATTCTAGTCATGTTAGAGAATTGAAAGTTGGATAAGGAACTTCTAGTAAATTTTTCAGAAACTTTGATTTACTTGTTTCTAAACTAGAAGATATCTTATAAATGCATACAAGTAGCTGAGCACCATGTAGCATCACACCCTAATTTTTAGTTTTAAATATCTGCAGGGACATAGTTGTTGCAAAATTGAACTGCAAATTTAGTGGTATGGGGGCTTTTATTAAAAGTTCTTTCTGTGTAGACCAGCAGATAGAAGATTCAAGAGATAATAGATATTTAAAGAATTTTACCTGCTTGATAGGTTTGCCATGAATTGTCCATCGTAAACCATTTTCTGGGGACCGTAAACCATTTTCTGGGGAATAGAGCACACTTTTGTTGTGGACCCTGTCACAATTGTAATTCTGATATGTGAGCTGAATATGCCACATTCATGAGGATTTTGCAATTCTCACAACTCATCAAAAATGTCTAACAGATTTATTCCTTCCTGCCTTGTAAAGAGGAAATTGAAATCTCAGAAAATATTTACATAAAGGAATTCAAGACAACCCGCCAGAATAAATAACAAATTTTGTCTAAGTCCAGAGGTTTGATAAAAACCAGGAAATAGTTCGTTAGCGTTTTCCCATTTGATCCCTCCATCTGTCAAACTTCCATATCCATAGTCCACAAACAGTACAGCCACAAATTGAGAGTTACCTATGACCTATGTGTTCTTTAATATTTCCTAGACAAATTAACACTAGCACGATTAACCTTAACACAAATTGTATCTACTGAAGTGATAACAGTATTATAGTTATTGCCTCTTTTTATATGTCCTTTTTTTTTGTGCACCAAAATCAGAAGACGTCCCAAATTGCAATTATCTTCAAACCTGGTTCAACAATTCTGTAGATATTCTCAGGGTTATGAATATCAGGGGTGGGCTTCAAAATTTTTAGCAAAGGGTTCTCTGCCGGGTTGCTGGGTGGGCGTGGCCATGGTGGGCATGGCCATGGTGGGCATGGCCTAGTCATCCTCCTGCACCATGGGGAGGGCATTTTTGCCCTCCCTGGACTTTGGAGGCTTTCCTTGAGCCTCTAGGAGGGCGAAAACGGTTTCCCTGGGCTCCGGAGACTCTTTTCTTTTGGCTCTTTCCTGAACTTCCAGGAGTCCCATTTTTTGCCCTCCCCAAGCCTCCATGCACACCCTGCACTTACCTGCATCCAAAACAGGCCACGTGGGGACTCTTGAGATGGTGGGTGGGGTGGGCGGGGCCAGCCAGGTGTGGGATTTGGGGGTTCTCCAAACTGCACAGAATCGTAGTTAGGGGCTCTCCCAAACCCCTGCAAACCCCCAGCAGCCCACCCCTGGTTATGATATATGTAAAATGACTTCAAGAAGCTCCAAACCTGTACTGGATACAATATACTGTGCTTTGCATGTATGAGCTCATGATCCTCTCATGATGCTTTTGTAGAACTAAAAAATCATTTGTCCTCTGCTCTGACAGCCTAAATCCCTTGGAAAGGAAAATGCTGAAGTTTTTAAATTCTTTGCCTTGCAGTCTGAAACTCCAGAAGATCATAATTACCATGCAACTACATCATCCCCAAAGGCAATAATTGAAAGAATTTCTGGTGCATGGAAAATGAGATTCAGGTCTATGAAGAAATCTGATGGGATGCTCACAACACAGACTCTTTAAAATATAATCTGCTCCTTCTGTCTTTTGCCTGCTCTTCATGTTGTTTATTCAGAAAGATTGAGGGCAGGCTGAGAGTAAAGAGGTCCAATAATGGGAATTGATCTAAGTGACAGGGAACTCAGAGGACCAGGGGTCTAAGTGTCTGCAACATGACACAGTGACATTAATTGTGCATCATGTATTAGAGATATGCATATTGAGAGTTGGTGTCTCTCCTGGTACAAGAAGATAAAACTTCAGTGAATGGTATTATTTTTATAATTTGTATATAGAGGACTTCACTGAATTCTCATCATTTAAATATGAAAAATTAGAGAGTAGCTAGGTAAAAACAAGAGAAAGAAATATCCAAAAATGAAATTGTTATATCAGCTAATCTTGGTACTGAAGCAGTGCTCAGGTTAAGTGGTACTAAATATACAGTTATTTCTTTTAAAATAGAGTATTAATGGATTTTTGAAATGCAAAAATGTTGAAACTGGGTGAACCTGAAATTACAAGAAAAATTGGGATGGGTAAATCCAATAATGCAGGATATCAGCTAAAAGGATTTTGTTCATTGATAATGCCTGCAATAAGCTATCTCAAAGCAAAGTCTCAGACATTCAGAGATTGCTGTTTGGGCAAACTAATGATAAAATTGGAAGCAGAAGATGAGAAATACAATTTAAGATAGATTATGGAAGCAGCAGAAGTTATTGCGGTCAAATGTGTGAATTAAACTTAGAAAATTAAAGAAAGCGATTCTGCCTAGCAAGATTTACAGGAAATACAACCAGAATATAAGAAAGAGAAGCTGAGGAGCTTTGAGAAGAGATAAGAAATGCTGTGAAAACCAAAGTGGGAAAAATATTTCTCAGTTTGTAAAAGGGAAAAGATCCTATGACCCTTCACAGCAACTAATCATGTTGATCATGACATAAGGGGAAAGCATTGGACAACCTTGAGATGGCAAGAGGGGGAAGTGATGAACTCATGACATCATCCTGACATCATCATGCAAATGAAACAGTTTATTTGTATCAGAAGTCATGTTGCAAGTAGACAATTGCATGATGATGTCATAATGCCCATGACTTGATTTTGTTACAAACATATTACAGTCCCTGCTCCCTCTTAAGAATTACAAGAATTCCTTCAGGCTGTTATTCATTCCTTTTTCAATAACCCAATTCAGAAGTCATCATTTCATTATTTTTTCCCATTTTCAATAAAACATTCACAAAGTGTTTCTAATCTTTTATAAAAGTAAATATTGTTTTGTCAATTTTGCCTGTTTTGCCATTTTCACATTCCATTCCTCCATTGTGAGTGTTTCAGTATTTTTTTTCCCCATCACAAGAAGAAAATATCTTAATCAAGACTATCATTAGAGAAAAGGATTAAAAATTATTTTGGGATGATCAGGAAATTTAATATTAAGGCAAAACTGCTCAAGAGTACTAATATAAGAGATCTAGTAAAATTAAATTAAAAGAAGATGATGGACATATTATAGTGAAACCTTTTATAAATGGTTTCTAGAAATATTTTCAGAGAGAGAAAAAATTCAGGAATTAATTCTACTAGGAAGTGTGGTGACAGATTAAAAACCAGCTGTCAAATAGCAAAGCACTAGGCAGCAGCAGAATTTCCGTTTAGCTAGCTACAAGTAAAGAGATTAGAAGAACTAATTATTAAAATTAATAACAGGAAAATGAAAAAAAAATATGGGGTAATGTTAAACATTGAGAAGACAAAGGTAATATTAACTACCATGCTTTGGAATTTCATGGTTGATCATGAAGAAGTGAAGTAAATGGTTTCTTTCCTTTGGATCAGGATTAAGTAATCTTAACAATAATGTAAAATGCACAATGTGCTGTAGAAATAACAAAGAGATTAATCCTAGGGAGGAAGGGAATGACAAATTAAGTCAGATCAAAAAGGATAAGAACATTTCTATGACAGCTATGCCAGAATATCTAAAACAATGGTCTTTCCCGTGGTAATACTCAGCTGTGAAAGCTGAACATTGAAAAGGTATCAATGGTTGTCATTGTGACATTGTTAAGTTTTAATAGATGCTTTTGAAGAATGGTATATCTATTGTGAGCCAGCCACAGGTTTTAGATCAGGGCAATATACAAATTGTTTTATGAATGCAAGAAATAAAAAGCAGGAAAATATGTGATGGAATGTAATAGACTGGATTCCAGGGAGGGAGGGGGCCTATTCTAGAGAATAAGAGGCAACTCAGTCTGGATATTATGTGTGAGAGAAAGAAGGTGAAGACAGCCTCTTCCTAATAGTTCATGGAATATATTTTAACTGCAGATAGTAGAATTCTCAGACTGGCTAGATTTTTTTTTCTGTAGATGTGAAACAATGAAGAATCGCCATGTGTGTTTCTTGGGTTTGGGGCCTGACAACCAGAGGTGGTATTCAGCAGGTTCTGACCAGTTCTGGAGAACTGGTGGCGGAAATTTTGAGTAGTTCAGAGAGCCGGCAAATACCACCTCTGACTGGCCCTGCCCCCATCTATTCTCTGCCTCCCAAGTTCCAGCTGATCGGCTGGATCTTCTTTTATTGCCCTGTATAGGAGAATGGAGCTGGAAAGCAGGTTAGTGGGGTGAGGAGGGAATAGGGATTTTGCAGTATCCTTCCCCTGCCACTCCCACCAAGCCATGCCATGCCATGCCATGCCACGCCCACCAAGCCACGCCCACAGAATCAGTAGTAAAAAAAATTGAATCTCACCACTCCTGACAATATATTAGTTTCCAGAAATAATGGTTAATGGTTATGGTCATGATATGCACTGAAGATGGTGTTTGATTTCATTGTACGAGGTGCAATGACAATAAAGTAAACTAAACTAATGTATGGATCCCCTAATAGGCACAGAAATGGAATTCAGACACCCATAGAAACCATTGATGGTTTGGTTAGCCAATTTTATGTGGACATTTAAGAATCCAATATTCATGCATACCACTATCCTAATAAGAAGCAAAGCAATTCTCTAAACTAGAAAAAACTTGAATATTTCTTTGAAAACAGGAATGAAAGAAACAAAATTTCATCTCAGAAATTCAGAGTCTGATGAATAAACAAGAGAAGCAAGCAACAATTATATTGCTCATTTCTACAATATAAAAAAGAATATATGAAAGAGAATAGATCCTAAAAAAAGATAGTTAAACTGCTAATATGGAATCACTATTTTGCAAATAAACAAGATGATTTCATTTGGTTGTTAGGGGTAATTAGATTATTATGGATGAAAAGGGGGGAAAAGCCAGTTACATAATTCTCTATATAGCAAGAACTCAATTTGAATGACACTCTTTACAGAGCTAGGAAAAAACAGACATTTTTTTATTCATATGCTCCCAGATTATGGGTTCCATGTTTGTATTTTTAGTCCATTTTTCCATATTTGGTTTTATGTCCTTCTAGCTGAATGAAAGTAGATTCACAGAAACACTAAGGTCTCTCTCAAGCCAGTGGTGGGATTCAAACTTTTTTACTACCGGTTCTGTGGGCGTGGCTTGGTGGGCGTGGCAGGGTAAGGATACTGTAAAATCTCCAGTCAGAGGTGGCATTTGCCGGTTCTCTGAACTACTCAAGATTTCCACTACCGGTTCTCCAGAACTGGTCAGAACCTGTTGAACACCGCCTCTGTCTCAAACCCTTTTGCATCAAAGATCGGAACTGTTATGTATGTAGGTTTGAATGTTATTGGTTTATTTGAACTGTTCTTGTAAAATGTCAAATGGTATTGGTTTAAATAGTGCGGGAAGAAACCCTGCACTCCCATTGGCTGGCAGCTACGGCTGCAGGCTATAAGAAGCAGCCGTAGCCAAGCCAGGACGGGTCTGTTTGAGCTGTAGTCACTTAATAAACTCTTTGCTGGAACTCCTCGCCTGACTCTTCATGCAAACTTAACACTGGCGACGAAGGTGGGATTTCCTGAAGAGAAGACGACGCACTAACAAGCAACTGAGCGAGATGGCTGCGCTGAACACCCCCAGCACCGCTCGATCCGCGACGGAAGACTGGGAATCGAGCGGATCGCTTCCACATGTTCCTGGAGGGGAACGACGCATCCCCAGAGACGGAAGAGGGCGGTCTTTCTCACGCACTGCGGTCCGCAGTCTTCAAAATGGTGAAGGCGCGGAGCAGCAGAGCTGAAGGTAATGGAATGGCCCGATAGAGAAACTTTGAGAGCCCATTACGCCCACAAGTATCGTGCCTCATTAAGAGACATAATTTTACCGTCGGGATCAAGGGGATAGCGAATGTTAATGACTTCGTGGCAAGTTTAAGGGACATTGGGGGTGCTTGTGACTTTACCAACTTAGAAGAGGCCATGCGGATCGGTTTGTTTTAGGCCTTAAAGATAAGGTCTTACAAAGCAAACTATTAATGAAACCTAAGATCACGCTTAAAGAGGCCATTGAAGAAGCTGTTTCAGGAAGCCACCAAGTCCTCAGCAGCGCCATGAAAAATTAACAAGGCCTCAAGTCAGGCCTCAAGCCATTCTGATGGGGAAAATCCACAACTGCTCATTGTAACAAATAGACTCTGATTCTGATGGCAGTGAGGCAGAGGAGGGATTTTAAACTCAGAATGGAGAAGAAAAGAAAAGACTCTGGGAAGAACAGGCAAGGGTTCTATTGCAGAGGCTGTGGGGCCACCCCCGCACTGATTGCAAGTTCTTTGACTCCATTTGCCTACGCTAGAGAAACGGGTCACATAGCCAGAGTCTGCAAATCATCCAGAACTCCACCCTAGGAAGAAATTTCCTGATAGAGACTTTAAGCCCAACAATTTCCTTGAAAAAATGGGGTGAAATTTAGAAGCAAATGGCAAGAATGAAACTCACCAAACAATCACTATTGGTCATTCTTCACCCTTAAAAGCAGAAAAGTACATGTGAAGGTGTTTATTGAAGGAAGGCCTTGCCAAATGGAAGTGGACTCAGGCTCTTATTTATCTATGGTGTCATGGGACACTATCCACAGACTTTTTCCCAAAATTCAGAAAAGCATTTCCAGAAGCAAGCACTGACTCTCAAAGACTACCAAGGAAACAAGATTCCAGTAGTTGGAGCGAGAGATTTCAACGTGCAGTTTAAAGGCCACACCAAACGCTTGCCCCTGACCATCGTGGACAAGGATCGCCCAAGTTTGCTGGGACTTGAGTGGTTCAAGCCACTTGGCATCGAGGTGACTGGCATCCATCACGGAGCAGTTCTGACTGGGAAGAGTCCTTGAAGTCTGAGTTTCCAGAGGTCTTCAGCGAAGGACTGGGCAAGTATATGGGGACCCCTATTGCTTTCAGCCTAGACCCCAAGGTGCCCCCAATTCGTTTAAAGCCCAGGAGGGTCCCATTTGCTTTAAAGAAAAATTGATGCACAATTAGATAAACTCATTGCTCAAGGGGTTTTAGAGCCCACTGACCACTCCAGATGGGAAACACCCATAGTCACACCAGTCAACTGATGGGTCAGTGAGAATCTGTGGTGACTACAAGGGGACACTTAACCATGCTGCAGCAGAGCGATATCCTGTACCAGTTGTGCATCATCTGCTCCATTCCCTTGGCAGGGGTACAGTATTTGCTAAACTGGATTTAGCTCAGGCATATCAACAATTAACAGTTGATGATGCCACTGCAGAGGCACAAACAATTGTGACTCATAGAGGTGCCTTCAAATGTAAAAGACTACAATTTGGAGTAAGCGTGGCACCTGGCATTTTTCAGAGCCTTATGGAAAGAATGTTGCAAGGACTGCCAGGGGTAGTGCCTTATTTTGATGATGTATTAATCTCTGCTGAAATGACACTCAGCTTCAAGAAAGACTCAGAGAAGTCCTTACCAGATTCAGAAAAGGGTTTAAAAGTCAAGGAAGACAAATGTACACTCAAAACAGACAGAGTTGAGTTCCTGGGGTATATGATTGACAAGCATGGCATCCATCCTACTGATGCCAAGGTTAAAGCAATCAAGGAAGCCCCTAAACCTCGATGCAAGGCAGATTTGCAAGCCTTCCTTGGACTTATTAACTTTACCACATGTTTCTACCTCACAAAGCATCTATTGCTGAGCCCTTACATCGCCTACTTGATAAGAATGCTGTTTGGATCTGGGGCGAAGGAACAGTCAGCATTTAACAGTATTAAGAGACTAATCACGCCTGATGCTGTGTTGATACAATCTCTGAGAATTTACCTGTTGTTCTGACTTGTGATGCATCCCCTTTTGGAGTGGGGGTTTGAGTCACAGGTCCCAATGGACGGGAAGCCCCAATTGCATTTTACTCTTGCACGCTATCCAAAGCAGAGAGGAATTATAGCCAATTGGACAAGGAGGCTTTAGCAGTTGTTGCAGCTGTTAAGCAATTTCATGAATATCTGTATGGCAGGTCATTCACCATTGTTACAGATCACAAACCTTTATTAGGCATTGTGGCAGGAGACAAACCTACACCTAATATCCTGTCACCAAGAATGCTGAGGTGGACTGAATTTCTTGCAGCCTATTCCTACAAACTGATTCACAGGCCTGGCAAGGACATTGGACATGCTGATGCACTGAGTCGTTGCCCACTACCTTGCCACAAGGAGGACTTTGAACTTGAAACTCACACCTTTTCCTGGAGACTGTTGCTAAGCTTCCAGTCCATGCTGCTGAGATTGCCAGAGAAACTGCCAAAGATGCTGTGTGTTGGCACCTGTTATGGGCTGGATTAAGAAAGGTTGGCTCTTCAAGATTCTACCTCACCTTGCCCAACCTTTTAAGTCCAGGCAAACTGAATTATCTGTATTAAGAGGATGTATTTTGTGGGTAACAGGGTGGTTATTCCTGCAAAACTGCAAAGGGAGGTTTTGGAAATGTTACATGAGGGTCATCCTGGGATTGTAAGGATGAAAGGTTTGGCCAGGAGTTATGTATGGTGGCCAGGTATTGACAAAATGGTTGAAAACTGGGTAGCCTCTTGTCCCACCAGGTAGTCAGACCTGCCCCACCTCACGCCCTCACACAGGAATGGGAATGTCCTAGGGGCCCATGGTCTAGAATCCACATTGATTTTGCAGGCCCTACAAGAGGGCACACTTTTCTAGTTATAGTAGATGCATACCCAAATGGCTAGAGGTAAATCCCATGACATCCACTACTACTGAGGCTGTTATCAAGCAGCTCAGAAAATTGTTTGTAACCCATGGGTTACCAGATGTCCTTGTCTCTGACAATGGCCCTCAATTCACATCTAACATTTTGAATCCTTTCAGCTCAACAGGGCATCAGACATGCCCTCACTGCCCCTGGGCACCCTTCGGCCAACGGCCAGGCTGAACGCATGGTACGCTTTACCAAAGAGAAGCTTCAGCAGCTGTCCTGGGGACATCACTGAGAAGCTTGAAAGCTTCTAGTGTTCAACACATCACTCCTAGCCCATCAACTAACTTGTCCCCAGCAGAGTTGTTGATGGGCAGGAAACTCAGGTCTTCCTTGACCGCCTTCATCCCACTTACGCACTCCAACGCACCATTGGATTCCACTTCAAAGTTCGTTCTTTTTAGTATGGGAGATTCTGTCTATGCTAGGAACCTTATAGGTGAACCTTTGTGATTCCCTGAAATAACTCATCACTGGCCCTCGTTCTTACAGGGTTCAAACAGAGGATGGCCTCCTCTGGAGCAGGCACATTGACCAACTTAGATCCCGGTTCCCTCAGGAACATCGGCCCTGTCTCCCTCTAGGTTCCTCACCTGATGTTTCTTCTAGGGGAAGGGGAACAGGAGGAAAATCAGCAAACAGGAATCAACCCCATGGGTAACGAGCCTTTGCAACAGGAACCATCCGAACCCTGTCACAATGC
>CM019148.1:233032784-233119110 GCA_009733165.1 Naja naja | reverse complement strand
GATAGATAGATAGATGGAATGATAGATAGATAGATGATAGATGATAGATAGATGATAGATGATAGATGATAGATAGATAGATAGATAGATAGATAGATAGATAGATAGATAGATGATAGAAAGATAGATGATAGATAGATGATAGTAGATAGATAGATAGATAGATAGATAGATAGATAGATAGATATTGAGAGACATAGAGAGTTGAACACCATTAAGATATTCCTTTTGATGTGTGTAAAAACAAACATGCTAGAAGGCAAGCATTTTCAGTTTTTGAACTGCAAGCCATTTCAAGTCTGGTGTGGCAGTGCAGTGGCCAGTTCAATAAACTTTACCTTTGCCTTAAAGATTTGTCATTTTGAAGTTGTTCTTTCAAGCTTCATTGTGTTTCCACTACAAAAACAGATGTTTGCCATTGCATTGGTTTTTCATTTTCCTTAAGATAACAAAATTACCTTTAAGCACACAGTTCAATTCATTAAGAGTTTCTATTTGATCTGCGATGCATACAGATCAAAGATATTAACTGCTCTCTGAACTTAGCTGCTCTGATCAGTGTTAAGAAAATTAACGTTACTCTTCTGAATTTGTATTAGTTCAATTTTAAGACAGAGTCATGCTTAGCGCATACAAATATTTTTCATGTAACATTATACAACTAAAAGAGTAACATTAAATCAATTAACCAAATGATAAGAAAAAAATATGCAGTCCAATATTCTAAATACTTCTCCATACAGTAGGAAAATGCTTGTTCTAAAGCACTCATTAGGCCATTCTACATTTGACAGAAAATAACAATCAAGAATCCTTCCATTCCCCACCATCCAATCAGAGTTGAAAAAGCTTCTTAGATGAGAAGTGAAACATCTTCACAGAAACATCAAGAAAGCCCAGTTGCCAGGGAAAAAAAGCACTTTTGGGACACTCATGGATTATCATTACAGGGGAAAATGGAGCAGATATATTAGAAACATTGATAGAATGAGGTGTGGGGTATAATGCTAACAAATAAACAATGAATAAAATAAAACCAGCCATTGTGTAAGCAGACTTCCAGTCATACAGCAGTATCACCTTCTCTTTTCCATCTCTCCATTATCCCTCCACATTTGTTTATGTGGCACAGGTGGAAAGATATCTAATTTTAGGGAATTACACTGATTTCATATGGGAAATGGACCATTTAGGATTTCAACATATAGACAGTTTATATCCTTTATCATGAGAAAATTGTCAGTGTATGAATTGAAGTGTGTGTGTGTGTGTGTGTGTACATATATATGTATGGGTCTGCCTGCCCGCCTGCCCCCCATCTATCTATCTATCTATCTATCTATCTATCTATCTATCTCTATTTCTCTATCTTTCTACGCAGACACACATACACACATGCTTAGATAAGCCCTAAGCTTTCAAGCAATACTTGAAAATTGTTTTGGAAAATCACTTCAGTCTTTTAATGAATATCATTTACTATTCCTTTGGGAAGACAGGAAAAAGGCAGATCACAAGGGCTTCTTCCATTTTTCTATCAATCCTCACTATAACTGTAACCATGAGGTAAATGATGTATGAAAATACAATGTTTTCATTTCTATCTTTCCCCTTTATCTAATTGCATTATGGTATTAAGGTGTCCTGGGACGTTTCAGGAAGAATCATTTCAAGTTTTAACATTCTGGTCATAGACTATTACACCAATTCTCTCTAACTGTAATCTTCATATTATTTACCTGGGATAGAACTATATTGAAGATAATAGGATTTACTTCAGAGTGTGAATGAATAATTTTGTGGCATAAGTAAATCAAATAAAACAATTAAGATTGTAATATTTTAAGAAGGGTGATGGGGAGAGGGTTAATTCCACTAATGATATCCATTTTCATGGGTTGAAAAGTATCACACATTTTAAAAACTGATTCTGTCTTCTTCTTTATTGAGTCTTATTTCCCACACACAATCTCATTTTAAATGAATGGACTTTGTATTCCATTGAGGTCTGCAGTCCCTGGTGATTTGTTCTGTACCTTCCCTACCATTTCATCAAATTGGGTACAAATGGATGATTATATGTTGGTTGGCAACAGTAGGAAAATACAAAAGAGAAAACAGTTCCCTAAAGTTTTCCTTAGAGAGCTAGTTAGTTGGTGATTTGATAGGGAGGGTATACTTGTAGGACTAGTGGTTAACCAGCAAGGATAAAGTAGATGTTTTTAGTAGCAATTAACCCTGTCCACCACCTGATTTCATTCTGTAACATAAACCCGTGAAACAGCTTTACACTAGAGAGTTTCTGACTTTTATTCCTGGTTGTCAAGCGTTCCTGGAGCTTTATTGGAATTTTTTTTAGTTTTTGCTCCAGGTCATGAGCTCATAAAATGTATGTTGTAGCTTCCACACAGGCAATTTGCTCTGATCAGTTAGTCAATCTTTGAGGGCAAAAGGATTATTTCCACTTACAGTTAAACTATGTGTGAATAGCAGACCTTCAATGTCTTTCATTGTTCTTCAGCTTTAGCTTTGACTTCTTGTCTTCTGTTTTGTCCTTTGGTCCTAATTTCTCCCTTGTCCATGTTTCTGCTTTGTTTTTGTTTTTTTATTCTGATTTCCTTTTCAACTTTCCAATTCCCCATTTTTCTCATATTGTTGTCCATGGCTCAGTTTTTTCCATAGATGTCAAAGGTTATTTTATACAGAGTGTTATGTATGCAGGTTTGAATGTCATTGGTTTAGTTTGAACTGTTCTTGTAAAATGCCAGAAATGATTGGTTTAAAAAGTGTTGGAAAATCCTGCACTCTGATTGGCTGGCAACTGCGGCTGCTGGCTATAAGTAGCAGCCGCAGCCCAGCCAAAGTGGGT
Organism: Naja naja; assembly: GCA_009733165.1. Lineage (NCBI taxonomy): Eukaryota > Metazoa > Chordata > Lepidosauria > Squamata > Elapidae > Naja > Naja naja. The sequence continues at coordinate 233,116,241 of CM019148.1, read as the reverse complement.
CTGTTATGAGCTGTAGTCACTAATAAACTCTTCACTGAAGCACTCCACGTCTGACTCTTCATGCAAACTGGCGACAAAGGTGGGATCCTTCCTGAAGAGAAGACAACGCGGAAAACAAGCTGAGAGAGATGGCTACGCTGAACACACACCCCCAGCCCTGTTTGATCCGACGGCAGAAGACTGGGACTCGTACGCAGATCGTTTCCAAATGTATTTGGAGGGAAACTATCTCGACATTTCTGAGAAGCGGAAGAGGGCGGTCTTTCTCACGCACTGCGGTCCGGCAGTTTTCAAGATGGCGAAGGCATTGGCGGGAGCTGCAGACATGAAGGTAATGGAATGGCCTGATTTAGAAAAGCTTTTAAGAGCCCATTACGGCCCACAAGTATCGTGCCTCATTAAGAGACACGAGTTTTACCGCCATGATCAAAGGGAAAGCGAAAACGTAAATGACTTTGTGGCAAGTTTAAGAGACATTGGGGGTGCATGCGAATTTAACAATTTAGAAAGAGGCCATGCGCAATTGATTTGTTCTGGGCCTTAAAGACAAGGTGCTTTAGAGCAAGTTATTACTAAAACCTAAGATCACGCTGAAGGAAGCAATAGAAGAGGCCTCCTCAGCAGAAGCCACCAAGTCCTCAGCAGCAGCCATGAAGAAAATTAACAAGGCCTCAAGCCATCCTGATGTGGAAAAGTCCACAACAACTCATTGCGAGCAAATAGATTCTGAGTCAGACTGTAGTGAGGTGGAGGAAGGAATTTATAGACTCAGAATGGAGAGGAAAAAGAAAGACCTGGGAAGAAAGAGGCAAGATTTTTACTGCAGAGGTTGTGGGGGAAGCCACCCTCGCACTGAATGCAAGTTTCTTGATACCATCTGCCTCCGTTGTGAAAAAAGAGGTCACCTAGCAAGAGTCTGCAAATCATCCAGAACTCCACCCCACAGAAGAAAGTTTCCTGACAAAGAATTCAAGCCTAACAACTTCAGTGAGAAAATGGGGTGCAACACAGAAGCAAATGGGAAGAAGGAAACTCATCAAACAGTCATCATTGGTCATTCTTCACCCTTAAGAAGCAGAAAAGTACATGTGAAGGTACTAATTGAAGGAAGGCCTTGCCAAATGGAAGTGGACTCAGGCTCCTATGGTGTCATGGGACACTATTCACAGACTACTCCCAAACATTCAGAAGAAACATTTCCAGAAGCAAGCACTGACTCTTAAAGACTACCAAGCGAACAAGATTCCAGTAGTTGGAACAAGAGAATTCAACGTGAAGTTCAAAGGCCACACCAAACGTTTGCCTCTGACCATCGTGGACAAGGATTGCCCGAGCTTGCTGGGACTTGAGTAGTTCAATCCATTAGGCATCAAGGTGACTGGCATCAATCACGTGAGCAACACTGAATGGGAGGAGGCCTTGAAGTCTGAGTTTCCAGAGGTCTTCAGCGACAGATTGGGCAAGTATATGGGGACCCCTATCACTTTCAACCTAGATCCCAAGGTGCCCCCAATTCGTTTAAAGCCCAGAAGGGTCCCATTTGCCTTAAAGGAAAAAATTGATGCACAGTTAGATAAACTAATAGCTCAAGGAGTTTTAGAGCCCACTGACCACTCCAGATGGGAGACACCCATAGTCACACCAGTCAAGACTGATGGGTCAGTAAGAATCTGTGGAGACTATAAGGGGACATTGAACCATGTGCTTCAACAGAGTGCATATCCAGTTCCAGTGGTGCATTATTTATTACATTCACTTGGCAGGGGTACAGTCTTTGCCAAATTGGATCTGGCCCAGGCATATCAACAATTAACAGTTGATGATGCCACTGCAGAGGCCCAAACCATTATGACTCATAGAGGTGCCTTCAAATGTAAAAGGTTACAATTTGGAGTAAGCGTGGCACCAGGCATCTTCCAAAGCCTTATGGAAAGGATGCTCCAAGGACTGCCAGGGGTAGTGCCTTACTTTGATGATGTTTTAATCTCTGCTGAAAATGACACTCAATTACAAGAGAGACTCAGAGAAGTCCTTACCAGATTCAAGAAAGCAGGGTTAAAAGTCAAGGAAGAAAAATGCACTCTTAGAACTGACAAGGTTGAGTTCTTGGGCTACATGATTGACAAGCATGGCATCCACCCTACAGATGCCAAGGTTCAAGCAATCAAAGAAGCCCCTAGACCAAAATGCAAAACAGATTTGCAAGCCTTCCTTGGACTTATTAACCTTTATCACATGTTCCTACCTCAGAAGGCAACCATTGCAGAACCATTACACAGACTACTGGACAAAAAATCTGCTTGGGTCTGGGGCAGGAAGGAACAATCAGCATTTAACAATATTAAAAGACTAATCACGTCTGATGCTGTACTGATACAGTTCTCTGAGAATTTGCCTGTTGTACTGACTTGTGATGCATCCCCTTTGGAGTGGGGGGTTTGAGCCACAGGCTTCCCAGTGGGAGGGAAGCCCCTATTGCATTTTACTCTCGCATTTTGACCAAAGCAGAGAGGAATTACAGCCAATTGGACAAGGAAGCATTGGCAATTGTTGCAGCTGTCAAGAAATTCCATGAGTATCTATATGGGAGAACATTTACCATTGTCACAGATCACAAACCTTTGTTAGGCATTGTGGCAGGAGACAAACCTACACCCACTATCCTGTCACCAAGAATGCTGAGGTGGACTGAATTTCTTGCTGCTTATTCATACAAGCTCATCCACAAGCCTGGCAAAGACATTGGCCATGATGATGCCTTGAGTCACTGCCCACTTCAGTTTCACACTGAGGACGTTGAACTTGAGGCGCACACCTTTTTCCTAGAAACTGTTGCCAAGCTTCCAGTACACACTGCTGAAATTGCCAGAGAGACTGCCAAAGACACCTTATTGGCTCCTGTTATAGGCTGGATTAAGAAAGGTTGGGCTTTTCAAGATCTACCTCACCTTGCCCAACCTTTTAAATCCAGGCAAACTGAATTATCTGTATTAAGAGGATGTATTTTGTGGGGTAACAGGGTGGTTATTCCTGCAAAACTGCAAAAAGAGGTTTTGGAAATGTTACATGAGGGTCATCCAGGTATTGTAAAGCTGAAGGGATTGGCCAGGAGTTATGTATGGTGGCCAGGTATTTACAAAATGGTTGAACACTGGGTTGCATCTTGTCCCAACTGTCAGGTAGTCAGGCCTGCCCCACCTCTCGCCCCCACACAGGAATGGGAATGTCCTAGGGGCCCATGGTCTAGGATTCACATTGATTTTGCTGGCCCTACCAGAGGGCACACCTTCCTTATTATAGTAGATGCATATTCCAAATGGCTAGAGGTCATCCCTATGGCAGCCACCACAACTGATGCTGTCATCAAGCAGCTTAAAAAGCTTTTTGTAACCCACGGGTTACCTGATGTTCTTGTATCTGACAATGGCCCTCAATTTACATCCAACCTTTTTGAATCCTATCTAGCACAACAGGGTATCAGACATGCCCTGACTGCCCCTGGGCACCCTTCGGCTAACGGCCGGGCTGAACGCATGGTACGTTTTACCAAGGAAAAGCTTCAGCAATTGGGTCCTGGGGACATCACTGAGAAAGTTGAAAAACTTCTTAGTGTTCAGCACATCACTCCTAACTCATCAACTAACTTATCCCCAGCAGAGTTGTTGATGGGTAGGAAACTTAGGTCTCCCCTTGACCGCCTTCATCCCACTTACGCACCCAATGCACCACCAGATTCCACTAGCAAAGTTCTCACGTTCAGTGTGGGTGATTCTGTTTATGCTAAGAACCTTATGGGTGAACCTTCATGGATTCCTGCTGAAATAACTCAAATCACAGGCCCTCGTTCTTACAGGGTGCAAACAGAGGATGGTGTCCTCTGGAGCAGGCACATTGATCAGCTTAGATCCAGATTACTTCAGGAACATCGCAATTGTTCCTCTCTAGTTCCCATACCTAATGCCTTTTCTAGAGGGGAAGGGGAGGAGCATGAGGATAATCAGCAAGCAAGAATCAACCCCATGTGTAACAAGCCTTTACGACAGGAACCACCCCAAAACCTGTCACAATGCCAAAATCCATCCTTACAAGTGGAAGAGTGCACATCACTACCTGACTTGGGTGCTGACATTGGTTTGGAGATGGGTTGGGAGGAGAGACCAGATTGTAACAATCAAACAGGGTCTTCTTTCATTGGAAGCCTAGTAGGAAATGTCAACAGACACATTTCCTCTCTCACTGGGTGAGAACATTGAAACTTCTGAACCACGAAGGTCTCAACATACACGTAAGAGCCCCAACTATTTAAAAGAATACATTAGATAGGTTGGGGTTTGAGTATGGACTGAACCTAGTGGGGAGGGGTGTTATGTATGCAGGTTTGAATGTCATTGGTTAAGTTTGAACTGTTCTTGTAAAATGTCAGAAATGATTGGTTTAAAAAGTGCGGGAAAATCCTGCACTCTGATTGGCTGGCAACTGCGGCTGCTGGCTATAAGTAGCAGCCACAGCCCAGCCAAATCAGGTCTGTTATGAGCTGTAGTCACTAATAAACTCTTCACTGATGCACTCCGCGTCTGACTCTTCATGCAAACTTAACACAGAGGAGTGTCAAGATTTCGGTTATTGTATAATGGTCAAAGGTTTCTCAGTCAGGAAGTAGAGAGGTGGTGGTGGGATTCAGTGGTGGGATTCAGCCAGTTCACACCAGTTTGGGTTAAATTCACATGCACACTCTCAAAGTGGATCCTAGGTGCTGTGCTGCAATGGAGAAATAGGCAGTGGAGTGGCCAGTGCAAAGGAAGAAGGTCACTTTCCCTCTTTCTTCTCCCTGCTCCTCCTTCTTCCGTTCTTTGTGCCAGCTGCTCCATTTCCTGTTTCTCCATTGCTGTGCAGCACTCAGGATCCACTTTGATAGCAGGGGGGGTGTAATTTAACAACCGGTTCACCCAGGGTCAGGTTGGCCATTTGCGGGAGGTTATCCCACATGTGCAGCAGAGCTGAAGGATGGGGATGGGCCACACCTCCCATGACAGCCAACCTGACCCTGGGTAAACTGGTTGTTAAATTATTTGAGAGCCACCACTGGGTAAACTTATACCTTCCCCAAGGTGAGGGCTTCATTTACATTTTGAATCCACAAAAAGATTCTGAATTCATTAAGTTTTTTTAAAAAAAACATTGAAAACGGTATGAGATTAGAGAAAGTTAAAAAGCTACTGCTTCAGTGTAATATAATACTTACAAATTATTGTTAAAATCAAAAAGCCTGTGGAAGAGAATTGGTTAAGCCCAGCCCTTTACAAAAATCACATTTGCTTCTGACTGGCCTGCAAAGACCAGAAAGTTTGGGCTTACAAGACAGCTACTAGATGTTAGAAGCTTTGGAGTGGAGGTTGGAGATCATAAAGGATTTATGCAGGAACCCTGGTAGCCCAGTGGTTAGAATGCAGTATTGCAGGAAAACTCTGCCTGCAGCCTGGAGTTCGATCTTGACTGGCTCAAGGTTTACTTAGCCTTCCATCCTTCTGAGGTCGGTAAAATAAGGACACTGATTGTTGGGGGCAATATGTTGACATTTGTAAACCACTCAAAGTGTGCTGTAAAGCACCATGGGTGGTGTATAAGTCTCTTCTACTGCTATTATTGTTTGTTCATTGACTGATTGATTGATGTAGTCACTCATCTGGGCATCAGTCTGTCATTTTCACTGGCCTCAAAACATTATAGATTTTTTTTCATCAAACCATGAAGTCATATAGAGGCTGGCACAATTGGCTAACTATCGGAGTAAGCAAAGGAGGCAAGTGATTGCATGATAAAAATGACAGAGCTCTTGAGAAATTAAACCAATGCATTTACTCTTGGGGAAATGGTACCAGACTGAACTCAATTAATGTAAAAAAACCCATAAGTGTCCTGTCTGAAATATCTTGTTAAAGAATACATGACGCACTGGATCTCTCCCTGATTCTCCTGATGTTATTGGACAGCTTTACTAGAAATTGATACAGAATATTTACTCCTTTGGGTCCCTGATTAGCCATTGATGCCATTAGCATTGGCATCCTTTTAAAGCATCTGACAGTTTTGGCAGTGGGGGACTCTAATTTTCCATGGCTCCACACATATGGGTTCAAAAGAAACTACAAAGTGGTATCAGGGCGTGCTGCTCCATTTCAGGAATTAATTTGTTTGGTGCTGCAAGTCCCTGTGGTTCTATTTTGTACTTCCACCCAATTTGCTTAATGTCCTTTCAAATCTCCAAAGAGAAATAATAATAGAAGATGTCATTCAGTGTTATCATTAAGCTAAAAATGGGGTTCTCCTCTTTTCCTTGGATGAACGAGCTGCTGGATTCTTTGACTAAATATCTGAAGGTGTTAATTGGCTGAATTACACATAAGATGAAGTTAATTTAAAATAAAATAGGATGTTAATGTTGGATAGGATTTGGCCTGGCTTTGATTATATTTCCTTTGAGGTACCCGATGTGTCACTTGGGAGTGCTCCTAGATCCATCTGCTTCTTGACTCCTATGCATTCAGAGAGCTCTTTTCAAACTATTAGTATCTTGAAAGTGTATTCTAGATCACCCCAACCACAATCTTGTTATTATCTGGATATCATTTGAAGGCAACTTAGAGATTCTTGTGAAGCTGACTAACCGTGGGTGTTGTCATGCTACCATTATTTTAAAAAAATGAGATTACCAGCATCTGAATTATTATCAGATTGGTATATGACCTGAACACTCTTTGTTTAAAAAGATCAGTACTGCACAGCATGTAAAATAACATCACGGTACAACATTTCATAGTAGCCAATAAAGAAGTAATCTATAATGCAATAGGCACTGATGCAAAGAATATTTTCCCACCATTGGGAACATCAAAATCTCACAGATGATCAGATAGGCATTGAGCTGTTATCTAGAACTTGAGAATGAAGAAGACGTATCTATCACAACTCATCCCAAGAGAGAATTGCATAATTATTCTGCTGCCTTCAAGAAAGCCCTATGTTGTTTTACTATACCTTGTGCAGTTGTCGTTTTAAGGTATTTCATCTATTTGACATATTTAAGAACTGCCCATCTTCCTTAGAGAAACTTGAACAATTACACTGTGTGTTATGGGAAGTTCATTGAACACATGGTCTGATTCACATGTTAACTTTCCACTTTGTCCAGTTCAGTGAGGGAAAAGGGTGGAATCTGAATATCCCATGCTCAAAATCAGATAAGATATTTTATCAAGGTGTGAAATGAATTCAACCATCACTAATGAACATTTTCCCCAAATAGCAGATAAACTTTTCACATCTCATTTAATTTCTGCTGTTGCCTTTCCATTTTCAAAGGCAGCAGCTTTCCCTTGCCAAACAAACAATTTAAATGGCCTGAATGTTAATCATCAAAACACACAAATAGTATTAATTGTTTGAGAGCGTGTCATAGATGAGCAAGAATGTGAAGAAACATCTGACTTTCCTGCTGCTGAACTTGTACCTTTTCTGAGGTTGTTGTGAAATCAACAAGCTGGTTCTTTGCACCCCGATCTGCATTTTAAATTATTGCTCACACAAAGCTACGTATGCATTAAATTATCTGAAAGGGAGATAATTAAGTTAAGTGGGGGGAAAAGGAGATGCGTTAATATAATTATTTAAATTGTAGGCATGGAAGGTACTAAAGTTTTTCAACCCTTACTGGATGGCAGGGTAGAACTTAAGAGATTCTAAGGTACCTGCCAGATTCTTAAGAAATACCCTTGGGTGTCCAAACAAAACAACAATGTGGTTTAAAAATTGTCATGTGGAATTATGGAAATACAGGGGGTATTCTATTGCAAATATTAAGCATACTAGTGATGGACTATAAAGCAATTCAATTCAATTCAATTCAATTTATTGGACTTATATGCTGCCCTCTCTCCATAGGGACTCAGGGCAGCTTACAGTAAAAAAATAGAAATACAATTAATTAAAATACATTAAAACCACAATAGCCAAGCCCAATAAAAGTAAAAACCCAATTAAATTTAAAATAACAATAAAACCCCACCCCTCACCCTTCAGTCCAGGCCAGATTGTTGAAACAACCAGGTCTTTAGGTCACGGCGAAAGGAACGGAGGTCAGGGGCCAACCGGAGCTCCAAGGGGAGTCGATTCCACAGGGTGGGCGCTCCCACAGAGAAGGCCCTACCCCTGGGCACCGCCAGCCGACATTGTCTGGCCGACAGCACCCCAAGGAGGCCCTGCCTGTGGGAGCGCACAGGGTGATTGGAAGTCAACGCTGGCAGGAGACGCTCCCGCAAAGGAAAGCAGGGAAATATAGAAACATTTGCCTCCAGAAGTTGTGGGTGCTCCAATATTGGATGTTTTTAGGAAGAGACTGGACAATCGATTATCCAAAATGGTAGGAGGCTTCCTGCTTGAGCAGGGAGTTGGATCTCCAAGATCACTTCCAATTCAGTTATTCTGTTATTAAACCGTAGTGACAGATGAGATTTTGATCGTGAGAGCAAATTTAATTGACTACATATCTAGAGTATTTATTTACTTATGTATTGCATTTACATAGCTGCCTAACTCAAACAAAGAGTGCTAGTTTGGTGTAGTATTTAAGGCAACAGTTTAGTAATCAGGAGAATGTGAGTTCTAATCACACTTTAGATGCAAAACAGAGGTGGTATTCAGCAGGTTCTGGCCAGTTCTGGAGAACTGGTAGCAGAAATTTTGAGTAGTTCAGAGAACCAGCAAATACCACCTCTGACTGGAGATTTTATAGTATCCTTCCCCTGCCACGCCCACCAAGTCACATCCACAGAACTGGTAGTAAAAAAATTTGAATCCCACCACTGGTGCAAAACCAGCAGGATGACTTTGGGCCAGTTCTTCTGATGACCCTAGGAAGAAAGCAAAGGAAAACCCAAAAACTTGCCAAGGAAGCTGCAGAGATATACACTACAGAAACAATAATCCTCAAATAAAGTGATTTTGAAAGCATAAAAAATGAGTAACAAATACAATGCATTAATAATCAACAACCATGTTAAAATGGTGACCAGACTAAAATATACTGCAAGTCAGAGACTGATGCTCTTCTCCGTGTGACCAAAGGCCGAGGGAAAGAGCCATGTTTTGTAATAATGGCAAATATCTGTAGCTCAGGTGTAGTATAAGGGTAAAGGTTCATTTTCTGAGCTTGTGGGTTTGTTTGTGAATGTTTTGTTACCAGGCTAGGTAACATTTTCAGCGAGGTTTTAGGTGAGATGTTACCTAGCAGAGTAAGATGTTACTTCAGCGGAGTTTTAGGTAAGATGCTACCTAGCCTGGTAACAAAATGTTCAGAAACTAACCCTCACACTCAGAGAACAAACCTTCACCCTCAAAGAGCCATGTCTTTACTGCCCTTCTGAAGGCTGGAAGGTCAGCCATTTTTTAGGAGGCAGATTTTTCCTAAAAGGCAGGCACTGCTACTGAGAAGGTGGTATTCAGCAGGTTCTGACCAGTTCTGGAGAAACCGGTAGTGGAAATTTTGAGTAGTTCAGAGAACCAACAAATACCACCTCTGACTGGCCCCACCCCCATCTCTTCTCTGCCTCCCATTGAGTCCTAGCTGATTGGCTGGGTCTTCTTTTGTTGCCCTGCACAGGAGAACGGAGCTGGAAAGCAGGTTAGTGGGATGGGGAGGGAATGGGGATTTTGCAGTATCCTTCCCCTGGAGTGTGGTGGGAATGGAGATTTTACAGTATTCTTCCCCTGCCATGCCCACAAGCCACACCTACCAAGTCACACCACGTCCACTAAGCCATGTCCACAGAACTGGCAGTAAATTTTTTTGAATCTCACCGCTGCTGAGAAGGCATACGTGATTCAAAGATCCCATAAAGTGGCATGATCTCAGTGAGGGGACTTGGAAGCTACTTCCTCTATTGAAGCAAATGGCATAGACAGATATCCTAGGGAGCAGGTGGTCCTGCAAATAACTCGATCCTGTGCAATATAAAGCATTATAGATGATAACCTATTGGAGCCTATGAGTAACCACCATAGTTCACAAGTCTCTTGTAGCAGGACCATCATTCTGGAATCTGGACCCACTGCAGCTTCCCAAGAGTGGGAATGACCCAAATATGGGGTATTTTAAGATTGAATAAATTTAACGCAGGAGAAAAGAGACTAATTGTATTTTCCTTCCTTCTGCCTCTGCTTCTTACTATGGTGCTTTTTCCTGTGAACTCAGCAGCATAGGTCATTGTTGTCAATCTACAGGTTGTAACAGTATCTACAATCAGGAGAGATTCTTCTTGCTATTTCTGTCTACATCAGGGCTGTCAAACTCTCAGCCTGCAGGCCAGATGCATCACATGCTGGCCACCCCACCCCTGTTTTACTGAAGAGGAAAAAAAGTCATGATACATCACGTGACGTCACGACAACGTGATGACATGAGTTTGACACCCCTGGTCTACAACTTCACTACATCTGTTCTACTGTTCCACTAGAAGACCTGTTGAACAGATTTCAGGATTACCCTGTAGGAATCGTGGTAAAGAGACCAGATGAAATATTGTTATATTAGCTTAGACCTGCTACAGGTAGTCCTCAATTTATGACCAGAATCAAACCCAAAATTTCTACTGTTTAAGTGAGTCAATTGTTAAATGAGTTTTGCCCCATTTTACAACTTTTCTTGCCACAGTTGTTAACCTGAATCTCTGTAGTTGATAAGTTAGTAACCTGCTTGTTGGGTGAATCTGGCTTCCCCATTGACTTCGCTTGTGAGAAGGTCGGAAAAGACAATCATATGACCTTGGGACATAGCAATGGTCATAAATATGAATCAGTTACCAAGCATCTGAGTTTTGATCACACGATCATGGGGATGCTGCAAAGGTCATCACTGTGAAAAACGATCATAAGTCACATTTTTTCTGCACTGTTGTAACTTTAAATGGTAACAAAAGGAACTGTTGTAAGTCGAGGACTACCTGTAATATATTGCTCAATGACTCCTTTTAATGAATGATACAAATGATGTTTGTGTTTATTTTTGCCATGACCAGTCCAAAAACTTCTAAAAATATGGTTGGTGATTTGGAACGCAACTTAAATTATCTGAATATTATGCTGACACTTTGCAAATAAACAAAGTTGTTAGAGAAAGATTAGGGAGAAAAAATCCTGTCCTAACAAACTAAAAAATACATCAGTTTCTAAAGTGAAAGTAATAAGGTCACCAACCATACTCCTTTAGGGAGGACAGTCCTTCCTTTGTAAGTTCTGTCCTCTCTCAAAAAGTATCCTCCTACATGTCCTCCTTTTTGATATTTGAAGACTAATCTGTAAATCTCCGTATTTGATCGATGCCGATCTGATCCGTTGTGTGTGATGTGACGTATTTGTATTTGACATGGTGATTCATCAAGGCTCAGTACAGTGCAGTGAGACGTGATTATGAGACGCATGCACTCCACACAGGAGAAAAGGGCCTTGGTGGTGCAGGCTGCTAAATGCCTAGCACTTAAGTTCCAGCTGCCTGCAATTATTGCAGGCTCGAATCCCACCAGGCTCAAGGTTGACTCAGCCTTCCATCCTCTCGGGTAGGTAAATTGAGGACCCAAGATTGTTGGGGGCAATAAGCTGACTTTGTAAAAATGCTGCTTAGTAATAAGCAGGCATATACAATGGAATGAAGGCTATTGCTGAGCACACTGGGTTGTATCCCAAAATTGTAAGCCCCCTGAGTCTTTGGAGAAGGGCAGCATATAAATGTAATTATAAAAAATTGTTTTGAGAGAGTGTGCCACGCGCAAGAATGCACCATGCGCAAGAGTGCGCTGCATGCAAGAGTGCCGCCGCGTGCAAGTGGCTTTGCTTTTTTTTTCTTCAATTTACTTTTGTCCTCCTTCTCATTGTAAAAAAGTTGGTCACATTAAAAGTAATGCAGTTGCTGAGATTTCATTCACTGTTCTGGATACATTTCAATATAACTTGTTAAAGAATTCTTTGGGAATCTTGCTTTTGATTGAGCAGGTATTAAGAGCTGACAATTATTGTGTACGGATAGCAAACAGACTGTCTTTTTAAAGCTAATTGATATTTATATTCCTGAGGTAAATCGAGCATATCGTGGGCCTGTGTTGAACTCTTCAGTTCACACACATGGTTCATATCAGATTACACTTCAGTCAGTTTGCAAACAGAAAAAAGACCAAATAAAGCAGACGTATTTTGTTTCATTGTCTCCCTTTTTAAAAGCCAGATGAACACAACATATGGATGGTGACATATTTTTGTAAACAATTTAAAACAAGATTATTACAATTGTTTAATGATAAATGAACAAGCAACAATGCCCCATTTGAGGCTGGTAAGACAAGCTAACACATATAAACAGCACCAGAAGTGGTATTCAGCAGGTTCTGACCAGTTCTGGAGAACCGGTAGTGGAAATTTTGAGTAGTTTGGAGAACCGGCAAATACCATCTCTGACTGGAGATTTTACAGTATCCTTCCACTGCCACGCCCAGCAAGCCACTCCCACAGAACCAGGTAATAAAAAAATTTGAATCCCACCACTGAACAGCACTCAACTCCATTTTCCCATGGAGTGATGCTGTTTCCTAAACTGGTAATGAAACATCTGCAAGTAGAGAAACAATCCCAGAAAACAACAGGAAACAAATGAATATTATTTCTTACCATTCCATATATTTTAGCTAGTTGAATAGAAATTCTATCATTAACTTTTGAATTTCCCTGAAGTGTCCTGACATACACAGCAAGATTTTAGAAGCAAGCATAAAGGAAGACAAGAGGCAGCAGTAGATATATGACGGCTCTCTGAAGCAGGCCAGGTTAAAAAACAAGCAACATGGAGATTCTAGGGATGGTAATTCATTGTGGTAAGCTATATTAACAGATTTCTGAAAGCCTGTCAAAATTTCTTTGGAATCTCATTTTATGCTGAACAAAATGAAGGTGAGGATTATTTTGAATTTCTTTCCCATATTTCCTTTTATATCTGGGCTATACAATCTCTTGTCCAAATCCTTCCTTAACAGCCTGTTCATAACTTCCTAATGTTCATTTCTAAATTCCCTTATAAAATAACATTTTAAAAAAGATTTCTCTCTTCTTCCTTTGTAATGTGATAGATCACCATATTATGAGTTTTTGCATGTCTGCATGAGTGAGAAAGCATTCACTCAATTGGTAGCTTCTAAAATGTGTTGGGACTATATTTCCAATTCTATTACAATCTTAATTTTGGGGGGATAAAGGGAACACTGTGAGACTGAAATGGAAGAATGATAATGTGGAATTACCCTACCAAACAAACACATTACCAGTTGAAAAATAATGCAACTCTCTTCTTCTTCCTCCTCCTCCTCTCTGGTTACAACACTGGATAAAGGTATCAGCATTTTCTACATAGATTGTGCTCAGTTTTGGATTTAGACATATACAAATGTCTTCCCAAGGTACAAAATTATTCATATCTGCCATTCTACCAAAGTCACTGGGCTAAAAATCAGATATGACACAACCAATTACATCTTTTGAAAATCAGGGCTTTGATGCAAGGGTTATTAAGGGGAAGAATCACATTTACTGTTTTAAATTACTGTTTTTTGTTTTTTGTTTTGCTTAAATGAGATGCTCTAATGTCACAACATATGACATTGGAGAACTTTTTCATTGTCTTGTAATGCACCAACATTTCTGCTCTGATTATGTAGAAGTGATCTTTAGCAGCAGATGGAAGACCCACTTTGTTGTGTGTTTCAATCTCCATGTTTGCTATTTTGTATGGAATGAGAAACATTTCCATTATTTAATGTGGTATTAAGCTGCGGTTTGCCCCATCCATTTTGTATTTATTCTACAGGTCTTTGTCAGAACTGCCGATTCTTCATAAATCATTGCATACAAATCAATAAAATGAAATCCAACAAATCAAGGCCCCCAACATGACCTCCATTTTTACTGTTTCATGTAAAGTAAATTAAAGTTTCATATTAATTGAATCTCATTGTCATTTCAGCAGCTGCAAAGAAGCAATGCAGCTTCCATTTCTCTTCATCCAGGTACGTAAGAAGGACAAGATGCTACTCTGCATTGCAAAGTGATTCTCAAAATCCTTTCTGTTCACTGTTGCCTCTTAAAGAAAATATGCACCACAGTCAAGCTCCTGGCTTCAGTATTTTGATTTACCAGTCTTTGTTTATCAGTTTTCCAGCACATGTTTTTTGATCTGGTACTTCACTACCCAAAAGTTCCAACATTAATGCAGCCAACTTCTTTGTGTGTCCATCCATGTGTTAGATTACATATGGTCTTACTCTGATTTTTTTTATTAAATGCATTTTATGGATGATCTCTTGGTACAGATAGTCCTCGACTTGCAACAGTTCTTTTAGTGACTGAAGTGACAATGAAAAAAACTGACTTATGACCATTTATCACAGCATCCACATGGACATGTGATCAAAATTCAGATGTTTGGCAACTGGCATGCATTTATGATGGTTGCCTGGGTCATATGATCACCTTTTGTGACCCTCTTGTCACTAAGTTTTTTTTTTATTTGTCTGCTAAGCTTTTAGGCTAAGATTTGCAGGCAGTTGCCTGCTAGCCAGAACATTGTTATCCTGTCTCCATAGCAACGAGATAAGACTGTCTTGTGATTTCTGATTTCATTTCTGCTCATGCTTCAAAAGTTTTTTTTCTTCACTTCCTGTAATTACTTTTATATATGCTTTATGTGAGATTAGCTGCCGGTATGTAGTCAGCTAGGTTTATTATTTTTGTAAATAAAAATATGTTTCTTAGATTATTTTCTGGGTTTTATTTAATCAAAGTTGACAGCAAAAGAAAAGCATGGTCTATCATCTCTAATTAGCAGGGATGCTGTTTTTCGCCCTGATACCTCTGATAAACAAAGTCAATGGGGAAGCCAGATTCACTTAACAATCATGTTATTAACTTAACAAGTGCAGAGATTCACCTAACAACCATGGCAAGAAAGGTCATACAATGAGGCAAAGCTCATGTAACAACTGTCTCACTTAGCAACATAAATTTGGGGCTCAATTGTCAAGGACTACTTGTAATGCAAAAAGCTTATACTATATAGGTAGACATCTTCACCAATCGTCCAACCCTAGTGTTTTAATGCAGCTATAGCAATATTGATCCTAACTCACATCATCTCTCTTTCCTTTCTTCTGTAGTGGCAGAATCCACTAATGGACATATCATATAACTCAAGTGGTGGAATTCAGCCGGTTTGCACTGGTTCGGGCTATCAAAGTGGATCCTGGGCACTGTGCTGCAATGGAGAAATGGGAAACAGAACAGCCGGCATGAAATAAAGAGACGGCTGCTTTCCTTCTTTCTTCTCCCTGCTCCTTCTCCTTCCCTTGTGCCAGCCGCTCCATTTCCCATTTCTTCATTACAGCACAGCGCCTAGGATCCACTTTGATAGCAGGGGAGTAATTTAACAACCGGTTTGCCAAAAGTCAGGATGGCCATCACGGGAGGCTCGTTCTGCATGTGTGATGGTGCTGGAGGATGGAGATGGGCCATGCCTCCCACGACAGCCAATCTAACCCTGGCCGAACCGGTTTTGAATCCCATCAAGGCCCAGCTCTTTAAACTGCTATACTATAAAGTAAAGGCAAGATTACCTGAGTTCAGTTAGACTTCAGGTGACTAAATGGATATATTAAAGTATAGTAGTTTTCTTGCCAGCTATACAGAAATGGTCTGGGACTTTTTTTCTCCCTGGGATGTTTTTTTAGCTTTCCAGTCAAGAATCTACAGCCAATATGTTCTGTCATTTATAGAAAAGTGTAAACCAAATTTGGGATAGCAGGTTTCTCCTAATCTTTTTATTTTTTATTTTATTGTCCATCTGAAGCTATAACATTGAATTTGCTCAGATATCAGTAAGCTTTAGGCCTGCTCCTTGCCTGGGGGCTTACAATGTAACTACTTCCTACTAGCAATAACAATAGCACTTAGACTTATATACCATTTCACAGTGCTTTACAGCCCACTCTACATGGTTTATAGAATTAGCACATTGCCCCCAACAATCTGGGTCCTCATTTTACTGACCTTGGAAGGCTCAGTCAACCTTGAGTCAGTGAGATCCAAACTACTGGGAGTCGACAGAATTAGCCTGCAATATTGCATTCTAACCATAGTCTAGTTCTGATGGGTAATGAAACATTTACAAGAAAATAACTAAGTTCAGGGAGCACCATGTATTCCACAGTTCAACCCTGAGCTCCAAATAATTTTTTCTATTGGTACTACTTCCTACTTTTATGAGGAGGATAGTCAAGTCAGTTGGAAACCCTTAGAAGATACCTGTAAATTGCAGGTAAGCAGGTAGCATGTGTAAATAAGTTCTATCAATAATTTTTGATTAAGATTTCTCGGAAACCTGAAGGGTGGGTGGAGGGGATTGATGCAATTTGAAAACAGACAGATATTCTCAAACTTTCATTAAGAAAAGCACATTTGCTGCAGTTAGGTATTTTAGCAGTTTCGATTATGTCCTGTAAATACTAGGGAAGCTGTGTAAATACTACCACCATTTGCTGACAATTTAGTGGCATTTGTTTTACTCAGACATTGCCCTATATCGACATGCAAATGTGCACTTCAGAAAGCAAATACAGCCGCTGTCCATAAACTTGACTGTGAAGATGGGTCTGGAACACCATGCAGGAATAGGATTTCTGAAGTAACTAGGAAATAAGGAAATAAGGGGAGGAAATAAGATTACATTTTTAAATGCAAGCAGAACTAATACTCCATATTACAAACAGAGGTATTTCAAGCATTTGTTGATGCCATTTATTCATGCTTTTAATAAACCATACCAATCCAGACATATAGACAATTTATTCCTTCATCTGTCCAGTTTTCCTCTCATCTTTCTCTTTTTGATTCCTGTAGATCACATATCACATTTGGTACTACTTTCCACAATATTTGGAAATCCTTCACGTTTGAAATATGATTTTGCTGGGATTATATTCATGTGTTCTTCCTCATTCAGCAAATTATATCTGTTTTTAGAGGCCACATCCTTCATGTAAGATAGTGTATCATCATTAGCATGCCTCACTGCCTGCATGGTTGATGCAAATTGGGAAATCATGTGAATAGTCATGTAGAAGTTCAATGGAACTAGAACCACAAACGTAATATTGTAAACGTATCAAGGTTAAAATACAGTAACCAAAAGGATATAAAATACAGAAAGTTAGTGGAGTACAAAATTCTCTAGTTTTTGTTGTACTTTTTTCTATTTTCTCTGTGAGTGAGTGATAGTGTGAGTGGTTAGTGTCACTTCAAGAGAAGATGGGGTTTGTGTTTCTCTCTGCTTCTGTAACACAAGCCAGAAGGACATTTTGAACCTTAGTAATAGATGGTAGAGGACAGGAAGGCCTGGAGGAACGTTGTCCATGGAATTGTGATACATCAGACATGACTTTGTAACTAACAACAAAATATTTGATTATACTATGGATAGATCTGTTTTAGAATTCAATATGGATACATTTATAGCACAAGACTGTAGATGAAGATATTAATGTCGCAAAAGGACTAACCACCAGCATCTAAAAAAAACCTGATAAAATTAAAGGGTGTTAAATTCCTGTGACTCATCAGATCTTACTGATAGCTTCATGTGTATGTTGAAAATATTTTGGGTTCCAGAAAGAAGCAATCAGAGCTGTCAGAGAGGGTGAGGGTAGTTTGTGGGAGATGTTTATTAAGAGATAGTAGAACTGAAATTAACTGAAGCTTGCAGATGAGCCCTTCAGAAGTATTTCAATCCCTGAAGCAGGAAGTTTTGCTCTTTGAAAATGTCATGGAGGCTGAGATTTAGGAGCAGAAAGTGGGAGGATACTTTGAAAGGCTAACAAGAATGATAGATTCTTATGGGTCAAAGTAATTCCAGTGTAATAACCAAGAATAGACTTTAGCCTTAATTTCTTTAATCCAAGTTCAAATCAGATTCAGTTAAAGGTGAGGGAAGCACATATTTCATGTTCTTAAAGCTGCAATCCAATCAACATTTTCCTGGGCAAAGGTTGCCCTACATATAATGAAATACATATTCTTAAAATCATCCTGTAGATGGTATGAGTGCAATAAAAACCCAAGCAGGAGTAAGAGGCCTCCCAGAGCTTTTGTAAATATATGAGGTCCACCAAGAGTATTGTGCTTCTACTACGTTAATGCTCTAATTCATATATTGCCTGTACTATTTTTCAGGATCTCATCAACACCATCCAAATGTAATGTGCCCTATCTTCAGTTTCTTCTTGAATCTTGTTCTTTTCCTTCATATATTTGTTTTGCAACCTGGTCATTGGTTTTATTTTTTCTGCGTGACCTAACCACTTCAATTTATTATTTCCATACAAAGTGAAATTGTTTCAAAATGACAGTGGGCACTTGGTGAGGTCATGATGCAAATCCCACCTTTTTGTCCCAACCTCTGGATAAGGAGGATAGGAGTCATGATTTTTGCAACTGGATATTATGATGCAAGCTTTACTGCTTTCTCTTCTTGTGTCCCACTGAGGACAGCTATGATTTTATCTTGGTCACATATTTTTATATGCAATCCACATTAATTATTTATCCATTCATTCTTGAGCTTAATTCTTCTGTTTTTACCAAGATATTTCTTAAAATATCCCATTCACACTCTTTCTGATGAACTCAACACTTACATACAAGAAAGTAGGTGGAAGCAAGCTTTTATACAGAAACATTTTCACTTCTTTCAACAAATATTCATTTTTCACCACAGATCACACACACTCACCACTTTTTTCACTGCATATTATACATCTTACGATTTCTCTATTTTCATGTCTTCTTATACATATTTTACAAAGCAATACATTCATCTACTAACACACTTTTAGTGTGATTATGTATAACTTGAAATTTTCTCACTCAGTTTCGCTTGTAAAACACAATTAGAATTATACATAATTATGTATAACTTGAAATTGTTCATTCCATTTTCTCTGTAAGATACAATTGCCATTCGATACATTAATTTTCAGAACCATATTACACATTGCATCATTGCATAGTGTATGAATCATTCACTGCATATCATTGAGGTTCTCAGCCAACTACAATATGCATACAAACACACATTCATATCCCCAAACAACACACCTGTCCTTTGATCACAAATATCCCTTATACGTTTCTCCCTATGTGCATTTTCTAATTCATTTATTTACATTTATAATGCTCACTGACTCCCTTGCATCTCTGGATTCTTACAAAGTGCTCAGTGATGAACCAATTTTAAAATATTCCATTAATCATCACAAATGCTTTATTTCCAACTTATGTAATTTTCCTGCATTCTGCAATCAACCAAATCTATGCAAAATCCTTTTTCATTCAGAACTCATATTATCACTTCCTGCAATCATTCTGCTTTTACTTTAATTTCCTTTACTTTTGTTTGCTTGTTCTAAATCTGTTTTTCCAAAGTAATAAAATCAATGATTTCTTTATAGTCATTTTTATTGTTACTCAAAATTAAAATATTTGAAATATTATTAGGATCTTCATATCTCTGCATGAGAACTTTGTCATTTCTTCAAGCATTTATTTTTGTGCTTTAATATTGCACCACTGGAAATGGGAGCTGACCAGTGGTGGGATTAAAAAAAATTTACTACTAGTTTTGTGGGCGTGGCTTGGTGGGCGTGGCAGGGGAAGGATACTATAAAATCTCCAGTCAGAGGTGATATTTGCCGGTTCTCTGAACTACTCAAAATTTCTGCTACCAGTTCTCCACAACTGGTCAGGACCTGCTGAATACCACCTCTGGAGCTGAGCCAGGATTAAATTCCAGAGGGATTACAGAATTCCAAAGTACATGTATTTGATGTAAAACTGTTAACTGTTGAAGTCTAGATCCAGCTGTAAGATATGGCAATAATTCTCGAAATTGCAGAACAGATACACCATCCTATTTGAAACACTAGAGTTTAGTTGAAGAGAAAAGGTCTGGGGAGAAAAAAATCAAGCATTTTTGGAATGCTTTGAAAGAATTAAAAATGTGCAAACCTCAACTGACTTTCCTTGTTTTTTTCTTGCTTTTAGTGAGCTATCCTTGCTTTTAACATTCCCCCAAAGAAGGAGAAAGGAATGGAACAGGCAGTATCCTTGGTTTATGGTTCCACAGAGAATCCTAGTGGTAACATACCCTGTGTCAATCACTTCCATTCATTTCCCTGTCATGTCATCTACATTCCAATTTTTTGAATCTGCTCAATCCCTCTGTTCTTGGGAAACCAAAAGCTTCAGGAGAGATACTGGGACCCTGATTGCTTCCTCCTGTAAAGTTTGAAAGTAAACCCCAAGAAAGAAGCAACTGGGGCAAGGTGAGAAAAAGATGAAAGAGAAACAAGAAATTACTGGTCAATACAAATATATAATATATTATTATTTATTTATGTATCGATCTGTCCATCCATCTTTCATTTTATATGGCCGCTCAAATTTCAAGGACAATAAACCCGAACTATAGTGAAAGGAAACAAATAACCAGCAGTTGGCTGATATATCCATGCTGCATGAAAGTGATCTTCAGGACACTTCTTGCAGCTTAACTCTGATGAAAGTTTCCATCGTATGTGGTGGAGCTTATGATCTAAACTAGGGCTGTCAAACTCACATCATCACAGCAGTGTCATGTGACATATTGGGACTTTTTTCCACTTCACTAAACTGGATGGCGGTATGGCCAGCATGTGATCCAGTGGACTGGGAGTTTGACAGCCCTTGTTTAAGCCAATATTAATCAGTATTAGCAATCATGACCCTCATAACTTTGTGTGACATAAAATTTGACCGATATCCCTAATTAACCCAAAAGAAGCATCCTACTTCTTTATTGTTTCAAGAGTATACTAATTACCCCCAATTCTAACTACATGTACTTCATATCATAATTTCTATGGATTACTTTCTTCACCTGAAAACTTTAAAAGTTCTGAATATTTTAGGCTTCTTCATGGCTGCTTTAAATGCCTCATTGTATGGCAATGAGGCATTTCCAAGTTGTCGCTTCCAAGTTGTCGCTGTTGCTGATTTTCTGCTGGCAAGATCAGAAATCTTGACACTTTCAGATACCTTCAAGAAAGAACACCTGAGATGGGATTTTTCTTTGAAGAAGGTGCTGCTAATGCTTAAAAGCTAACTGTAAGCTTTCTACCAATTTTCATATATGTTAAACCAATTGACCTGCAATTTTCTGGAGCTCCCTTGGATTTCTATTTTTAAAAAAGGAGCCTTGGCTGACTGTTTTCCAAACTTCAGGTAATCAGGTCAGCTGAAATAGCAAGACATTTGGATGGTTGTTGCCAGGTGTGCAGAGTTTTTATATCTGTGTCCTCTAAAAAAAAAGCCACAAATTCAGCGGCTTATTAATGTTTAATTCCCCAAGGACCACTGAAATTTATATCTTGCAGCTTGGAATTCATCCAAATTTTCTAGCGCTGCCTAGGAGATATCAGGACTCCAATATAAGAACAAATTATCACATTTCTCATGAGGGTAAACTTATAAGGATAGGTTTAGGCAGATCGGCCACATTATCTGAGCGAACCATGATTCTCTCTGAAAGAAGTCTGAGCCTGAAAGAAGACTGTGATTGCAGCTTCTTCTAATAATGAGGTAGAGAAGAAAATTTGGTCAATTCTATGCTTCAAACTGATGATGTCCTACATTTGCAGTGTAGCCAGAAATATACATGAGAGTACAAGGGCAAATGATTGTTGAATGTTTGAATGAATCACTAGCATCTTGTTTAATCCATTTCATTTTTGGAAAAAAAATAAGGTGATTCTGTTTTTTGCCTATTTACACATAGTATAATAAATGTTAGTGCCTGAAAGAATATGCTTAATTTATCACTTACTGCAATTGTAAGTGATTGTATGTGTGCAATGTATTTTGTTCATACTTCAGATAAACTTTTTTGTTTCACAGAATATTTCTTGCTCTACTTAGCTTCATTTTTAGTGTTTGGATCATATATGCATGCATTTTAAGCTGCAATATTTATGTTGGGCTCTGAGTTCGCTATGGAGCCCGTCAGCTCAGGACACACTTTGCAGCAAGTCAGCTGGCAGTGGAGAATATCACCTTAGCTCTGCTGATGCCAGAACTGTATTGCTGCTTGTGTGCTAGCTGATGATGTTGAAGGTTGCTTTAGAATGACTCAGCAGAGCTGTTAGCTGCAGGATGGATTCTGAAGCAACTGCGGGTTGCAGGATGGATTCTGAAGCAACTGCGGGGCTGGAAATGGCTCTTTTCATGTATTGATGTGGTGCATATTATTAGAGGGGGTTGGAGCACATATAGGTGGTAATTAAACATTAAGTTAAGACATGGTGAAGGTGGTACCAGGTGGGAATCTGTTAGTGAGGGTCGGAATAGATTAGGGATATAGACATGTTATAGGGTTAATAGCATTTAGAGATAATAGGTTAGGCATGGCCAGAAGTAGAGCTATAGGCCTGGGTGTGGTGTGGTGTGTCTCATGGTAATGCAATAAAAGGAAAGAGAGCAAACTCAAACCCAACGCTAACCTTGCCTGGCTTTTAGCCATTCTTGCCTGATTAGAGTATTTGTTGTTTGCTGATATATTGAATAAACCATCATTGTCCTAAAGAGGAGCTGGAGTTTGGATTCATTTAAAGACAAATCTTCAATACTCAAGGACTGGCTGAGAAATTAATTCATTGGCTTAAATGGTTAAAGAAACTTTTGATTTAATTAGAAAAGGTTTATTAAATGGGCAATGGGGATAAAGAGAATTTTCTATCTGAAATTTGTTTTCTAATGTATAAAACCAATGAGCTTCAATGACTATGTATAATAGAATTGCTACTGTTTCAAAGAACAGAAAACAACAAAAAACTGAATTTTAAATTCCACTGGTTTTACCAGTAGAGGCTTTTGCTAAAGGCATTTTAATCCTTCCATGGTTTTTCTTCCTCAATTAAGAATGTAGTTTGCAGTTATAGGGTTGCCTCCCTGATTCAATTTCTGAATTTACATCACACTAGTTGTATTTATTAATGCTATGTATACAGAAATATCCATTCATAAAGTCTGCCCTAAGAAGGGTTTTTTACTTAGGTGGATACAGATTTGAAACGGTTAATGCCCTTAATGAAACAGCTTCAAACCACCTAGGAATATGGAAAGACATTTTCATTTAGAAGCAACAACATTTCCATCAAAATTATGCTAAACCAAACATTCTAAGGTAAACTGTGACAAGCTAATCTGGGACAACAAAAGCAATCTGTTAATATCTTAGCATTGTAATGATAATCAAGCTTTGATAACCTTTTTATGGAAGGTACATTTCCCGACTTCATTAAGCACAGAAAATTAGGGCAGTATTGTTATGATTTCTGCTTCGTATTAGATATAAATTATTTTGGAGAATTGCATTTGGAGACAATGTAGTGTTAACTTTGCTGATTTATTAGAATGTATCCATGCAAATAAAGTACTGTATGTGTGTTTGAATGGAATGTTAAGGTAATCAATGTAGCAAAAGTATCTATCTTTTTTCCTTGGTGGGGAGAGGGAAACAAGTGGAGAGCTAGCTAGCCATTGGTTAAGTAGTAATTTAGTTTACTGTGCTGGCATTACTTGGTAGATCAGTAACACATCGTTACAACAAAATTACGTTGAGAAATTCTACAATTTCTCTGCATGTCAACATGTTTAATGAGAATGAAAATATAACACCAGAAGGTAATGGAGTGTTTTCCGTCACATAAATCTGAGTGTAAAAGATGAAAGACTGATATGAAAAGAACATTAGATAGAAAAAGTCATATGGCATCAGGATAAACTCACTATTATAAAATCGGAAATTATTCCTGGTAGCTACAGAATTCATCTGCTTCTTTGCAGTACCATAACTTCTACCTTCGTAATTGCTTCTGTCGCTGTCTATCTGAATGTTGCAAAGGCATTAATTTTGATCAGTGACAAAAAGAAGGCTAAAGCTTAGAGAATGTTGTGATACACCGCTGGCTGTAAAAGTGGATATCTAATTTTCTACTTCTTTTCTCTATATATATTGTTTTTCTTCTCTGGATACCAACATAACATAAACAGAATTCTACAATAATTTACACACTTTTTTTAAAAAAATCTTGTATGATTTCAGGAGAGATGAGCCAATGAATAGATCCCAACTTCTTGTGTGAATTGCTTGTTCATATTCATTCAGAGACTAGCTAATTGCTTTTCCTACACTGAGAATATAGGTCATCTTTAGGTTATTAAGATGGCTATTAGCTACTTTGCTATTAAGTTAACTATTTAGAAGAAGAGGTGTTTGGTGATGAAAATTGTCTTCCCCTTGATATCTTCTTCCACATAATATTCTTGCATACAAAATATTTTGTATTATGTAGCCAAAACAACCAGACACAAAGACAGTTTTTTCCCCATGCCATCACTCTACTAAATACAGTACCTAATTCCCACAGCAGTCTTATGCCTAGTGATATTTACCCATGTAATAGGACTTATTACTATTATCTTTCTCATCCTTCCTATTACCTTCTCCTATTGGTATCTTATGATTTATCACTTTCTTGTTTGTATCTTATGATCTTTGTATGTTATGATTTATCATTGTTATTGTTTGTATGTACACTGAGGGCTTATGCACAAGAGACTAATTCCTTGTGTGTCTCCAGTCACACTTGGCCAGTAAAGAATTGCAACCTAGAACGAAGGAGAAATTTTCTGACAGTTAGAATTAATCAGTGGAATGGCTTGCCTCCAAAAGTTGTGGATGCTCCAACAATGTAATTTTGCACAACCAGTTGTCTCAAATGGTACAGGATTTTCTGCCTGTGCTAGGAGTTAGACTAGAAAACCTCCAACTCTGATATCCAACTCTGATATCCTGTTATTTTGAATATTCTGTGTCCTATGTTCCATTTTTACACTGCAGGATTTGGATTTGTGACTTCTACCTTGGTGTTCTTCAGGATGAAATGTTAGTTGATGATGAATCAAGGTTAGAGAAACAATTTTAATTTAGCAACAGCAGAAGGACTTATATACCATCCCATAATGCTTTGCAGCATACTCTTGGGGTGGGGGGTTTACAGTGTCAGCATATCACCCACAACAATATGGATTAACCATGACCAATTGTGATGTGGTGCTGTACAATAGTGAATGTAAATGAACAAAACTGATTAAATAGTCTCAACTGCTCAGGGTAATAAATATGAGCTCTACAAAAGTCGTGCTTTAATATGTGTTGGCAGTGCTGATATTCTAAGTGGCTTAAGACTAATGTATTTAAAATATTGGCTCTGCATTACTACATGACCTCTGTGCAAAGGGTAAATGTGGAGACCCTGCTCATGATCCCATTAGTAGGCTTAACTCAATGTAGCACCAGCAATAAGACCTTTTCCCTCTCACCTCCCAAGAGAGGTGGAATTAAGCCTTTTAAAAGCAGCCACTGAAAACCTAACTACCTATACTGAATAGACATTTGCCAGGTGGCAGTTGTGATAGCATCCAGACTGCTTTTCAAAACATGAATTGCATTTTACATCTTAACCTTTTATTGCCTTATTTTAAAGTAGGAAGCTTGTTTTTTTCTTACTGGAAGAGGGGAAGAAAAGACAAAAACAATACATGATGGTAATAATGATGATGGTAATATACTAATATACATACAATCTTCTTTTTTTACATATAATAAAGCCATTGCTTCCTTCAGAATCTGCTTCTAGATGTCCCTCCATGCATTTCCCTAAAACTGAAAGCAGCTGCATAAGCTGAAAAAGGAAGTGTCTGCTTCAATGATCCAAAAAGAGCTGCTTTGCACATGCTCCCACATGTTCCAACTAATCTCTTCAAAAAATTTGCACGGTTCTGGTATTAGTTCCCTTAGTGAAGGTTTTTTTATTGTTTCATATCCCTTACAGGGCATTGCAGTTAAGTGATTTCTTTTGCAAATGTCACTTTATTCACTGAAAGATGTTGAAGGTAATTAAATGGCACAACCCCCTGCCCTGAAACATGGAAAGTGTTATGTTTGCATGAAGAGTCAGACGCGGAGTGCTTCAAGCTCTTTGTTTATTAGTGACTCAGCTCAGAACGGACCTGCTTTGGCTGGGCTGTGGCTGCTACTTATAGCCAGCAGCCGCAGTTGCCAGCCAATCAGAGTGCAGGGTTTTCCCGCACTTTTTAAACCAATCATTTCTTACATTTTACAAGAACAATTCAAACTAAACCAATGACTTTAAACCTGCATACATAGCACCCCTCCCCACTAGGTTCAGTCCATACTCAAACCCCAGCCTATCTAATGTATTCTTTTAAATGGGTGGGGCTCTTACGTGAGACCTGTAGATGTTTTAGACCTGTTTGGTATACTACTAAACCTGGTCTCTCCTCCCAATCCATCTCCAACCCAATGTCAGCACCCAAATCAGGTAGCGATGTGCAATCTTCCATTTGTGAAAATGGTTGTTGGTACTGTGACAGGTTTTGGGATGGTTCCTGTTGTGTTAGCTCGTTACACATGGGGTTGATTCTTGCTTGCTGATTACACTCATGATCCTCCCCTTCCCCCCTAGAAGAGGCAGTAGGTATGGGAACCAGAGAGGAGCAAAAGGGATGCTCCTGAGGTAATCTGGATCTTAGCTGATCAATGTGCCTGCTCCAGAGGACACCATCCTCTGTTTGTACCCTGTAAGACCTGGGGCCTGTGATTTGGGTTATCTCAGCAGGAATCCATAATGGTTCACCCATAAGGTTCTTAGCATAAACAGAATCACCCACAGTGAATGTGCGAATTTTGCTAGTGGAATCTAGTGGTGCGTTGGGTGCGTAAGTGGGATGAAGGCGATCAAGGGGAGACCTGAGTTTCCTACCCATCAACAATTCAGCTGGGGACAAATTAGTTGAGGGGTTGGGAGTGATATGCTGAACACTGAGAAGTTTTTCAACTCTCTCAGTGATATCCCCTGGATCCAATTGCTGAAGTTTTTCCTTGGTAAATCGTACCATACGTTCAGCCCGGCCGTTAGCCGAAGGATGCCCAGGGGCTGTAAGGGCATGTCTGATACCCTGCTGCGCTAGATATGATTCAAAAAGGTTGGGTGTAAATTGAGAGCCATTGTCAGAAACAAGCACATCAGGTAACCCGTGAGTTACAAAAAGCTTTTTATGCTGTTTGATGACAGCTTCAGTTGTGGTGGCTGCCATAGGGATAACCTCTAGCCATTTGGAATATGCATCAACTATAATAAGGAAAGTGTGCCCTCTGGTAGGGCCAGCAAAATCAATGTGAATCCTGGACCATGGGCCCCTAGGACATTCCCATTCCTGTGTGGGGGCAAGAGGTGGGGCAGGCCTGACTACCTGACAGTTGGGACAAGATGCAACCCAGTTTTCAACCATTTTGTCAATACCTGGCCACCATATATAACTCCTGGCCAATCCCTTCATTCTGACAATACCTGGATGACCCTCATGTAACATTTCCAAAACCTCTTTTTGCAGTTTTGTAGGAATAACCACCCTGTTACCCCACAAAATACATCCTCTTAATACAGATAATTCAGTTTGCCTGGATTTAAAAGGTTGGGCAAGTTGAGGTAGATCTTGAAGAGGCCAACCTTTCTTAATCCAGCCTATAACAGGAGCCAATAAAGTGTCTTTGGCAGTCTCTCTGGCAATTTCAGCAGCGTGTACTGGAAGCTTGGCAACAGTTTCTGGGAAAAAGGTGTAAGTCTCAGGAGCAAAGTCCTCCTTGTGGTAATGAAGTAGACAACGACTCAGTGCATCAGCATGTCCAATGTCCTTGCCAGGCTTGTGGATAAGTTTGTATGAATAAGCAGCAAGAAATTCAGTCCACCTCAGCATTCTTGGTGACAGGATAGTGGGCGTAGGTTTGTCTCCTGCCACAATGCCTAACAGAGGTTTGTGATCTGTGACAATGGTAAATGTTCTCCCATATAAATACTCATGGAATTTCTTGACAGCTGCAGCAATTGCCAAGGCTTCCTTGTCCAGTTGGCTGTAGTTCCTCTCTACTTTAGTCAAGGTGCGAGAGTAAAATGCAATAGGAGCTTCCCTCCCGCTGGGAAGCCTGTGGCTCAAACCCCCCCCCACTCCAAAAGGGGATGCATCACAAGTCAGTACAACATCAGACGTGATTAGTCTTTTAATATTGTTAAATGCAGATTGTTCTTTTCTGCCCCAGACCCACACAGACTTTTTGTCTAATAATCTGTGCAGTGGTTCTGCAATGGTTGCCTTCTGAGGTAGGAACATGTGATAAAAGTTAATGAGTCCAAGGAAGGCTTGCAAATCTGTTTTACATTTTGGTCTAGGGGCTTCTTTGATTGCCTGAACCTTGGCATCTGTGGGGTGGATACCATGCTTGTCAATCATATAGCCCAAGAACTCAACCTTGTCAGTTCTAAGAGTGCATTTTTCTTCCTTGACTTTTAACCCCGCTTTTTGAATCTGGTAAGGACTTCTCTGAGTCTCTCTTGTAACTGAGTGTCATTTTCAGCAGAGATTAACACATCATCAAAGTAAGGTACTACCCCTGGCAGTCCTTGGAGCATCCTTTCCATAAGGCTTTGGAAGATGCCTGGTGCCACGCTTACTCCAAATTGTAACCTTTACATTTGAAAGCACCTCTATGAGTCACAATGGTTTGGGCCTCTGCAGTTAATTGTTGATATGCCTAGGCCAGATCCAATTTGGCAAAGACTGTACCCCTGCCAAGTGAATGTAGTAAATGATGCACCACTGGAACTGGATATGCTCTGTTGAAGTGCATGGTTCAATGTCCCCTTATAGTCTCCACAGATTCTCACTGACCCATCAGTCTTGACTGGTGTGACTATGGGTGTCTCCCACCTGGAGTGGTCAGTGGGCTCTAAAACTCCTTGAGCTATTAGTTTATCTAATTGTGCATCAATTTTTTCCTTTAAGGCAAATGGGACCCTTCTGGGCTTTAAGCGAATTGGTGGCACCTTGGGATCTAGGTTGAAAGTGATAGGGGTCCCCATATACTTGCCCAATCCATTGCTGAAGACCTCTGGAAACTCAGACTTCAAGGCCTCCTCCCATTCAGTGTTGCTCACGTGATTGATGCCAGTCACCTCGATGCCTAGTGGATTGAACCACTCAAGTCCCAGCAAGCTTGGGCCATCCTTGTCCACGTGGTCAGGGCAAGCGTTTGGTGTGGCCTTTGAACTTCACGCTGAATTCTCTTGTTCCAACTACTGGAATCTTGTTCCCTTGGTAGTCTTTAAGAGTCAGTGCTTGCTTCTTGAAATGCTTCTTCTGAATGTTTGGGAGTAGTCTGTGAATAGTGTCCCATGACACCATAGATAAATATGAGCCTGAGTCCACTTCCATTTGGCAAGGCCTTCCTTCAATTAGTACCTTGACATGCACTTTTCTGTTATTGATAGAAGAAGAATGACCAATAGTTACTGTCTGATGAGTTTCATTCTTCCCTTTGCTTCTGTGCTGCGCCCATTTTCTCACTGAGGTTGTTGGGCTTGAATTTTGTCAGGAAACTTCCTTCTGTTGGGTGGAGTTCTGGATGATTTGCAGACTCTGCTAGGTGTCCTCTTTTTCACAACGGAGGCAGATGGTATCTAGGAACTTGCATTCAGTGTGGGGGTGGCTTCCCCACAACCTCTGCAGTAGAAATCTTGCCTCTTTCTTCCCAGGTCTTTCTTTTTCCACTCCATTCTGAGTCTATAAATTCCTTCCTCCACCTCACTACAGTCTGACTCAGAATCTATTTGCTCACAATGAGTTGTTGTGGACTTTTCCACATCAGGATGGCTTGTGGCCTTGTTAATTTTCTTCATGGCTGCTGCTGAGGACTTGGTAGCTTCTGCTGAAGAGGCCTTCTATTGCTTCCTTCAGCGAGATCTTAGGTTTTAGTAATAACTTGCTCTGAAGCACCTCTTTAGGAATTGATCGCAAGATGGCCTCTTAAATTGTTAAATTCAGCATGCACCCCCAATTTGTGTTCTTGCTCACTTGTCTTTGCCCCTTGATCGCCTGGTAGTTTGCAGACGATATGGGTTTTCAACTTTTCAAGTCAGGCCATTCCATTATTTCAGTTCAGCTCTGTTTATTTGAAAGCTGAACGCTTTGGCTGGGCTGGGGCTGCTACTTATAGCCAGCAGCCACAGTTGCCAGCCAATCAGAGTGCAGGGTTTTCCCGCACTTTTTAAACCAATCATTTCTTACATTTTACAAGAACAGTTCAAACTAAACCAATGACTTTAAACCTGCATACATAACAGAAAGGATAACATTTCAGACCCTCAGTAAATTAGATTTTTTTTGTTTCTCCCAAGTGTCATTTGCAAGTCTTTAAGCAGAACAAGAAAGTGTAATCCAGTTGGCTGAATATTCTTGTGGGCAACTCAGTTTAGTGCAGAACTGGTTGCTTTTTGTTCCCTGCCAATGGTGCTGTCAAAAGAAATTTCTGTATTTTGTGCAATGTTGGGTAATCCTCTTCCCCACTTCTAACTGCAAGTGTGATCCCACATAAGAGTGTGCTGAAATTGAAGTGTAGCTGCTAAGTGGCAAAAGCCAATTCTTGATGCATATGATGCTACATACGGTGAATCACACTCGGTTATGCTAGTCTGATACTTTCAAGAGTGGCTGGCAACAGCTGTCTAGAGTGTCAGGTAGAAACTTTTCAAGTTCTGTCAGAATAGGCCATAAATATGCTTTCGAAATATACTGGCACTGAACTACAACTCAATATGCATGGGCCCTTCTGGAGCTACGACCCTTCCCATAGGTAGAAACAAAACAAGAGTCTAATAATTTTGAATCCTCTGTCTTGTGCTATTGGAATTGTACCATTATTACCATACATGGTTCTTTCTTCAAGGATGGTCTTTACAAGGATGGTGCCCTCTATTTTGTTTCTTAATACCTCTTCCTTAACCCGTATGAGACTAGAATATGCAATGGGAAGAAATGCAAATGTGAACTTCACTATTTCTTCCCATATTTGACCAGTTATTTGAACCCACTCTAGGGAGTGGACTTGGACAGCCATTTAACAGACCATTTTAATTTGGACCCTTGATCTAATCAAGCAGCCTTCAAAGGCCAGTTTGTCTCCTTCACCTCCCCTGTTAATGAAATGTAGTCCTCCTTGGTTGATGGAAGCTTTGTAATTGCTTACAGCACTTTGTTGGGATATTTTTCAAGTGTAATTGCCTTGTCATTTACAATTAGGGATGTTAATACAGCTACTAAATGTCACAAAATAGCTTGAAGCTTTTAGTCCCCGCTTGGCAAATGGGAGTGTCCAACAACATATTTTATTTTTAAATGTTCTGATGTATTTTAGAACTATGTTCGGTGACAAGTTAAATCAATTTTATGCTACAATAAAGGATGTATTGGCTAATTTCTCTCTTGAACTAATTGAGTTGCAGGTACATTTCATGGTCATGCATGATAATGTGGAGATAAACTTCATTCTGTTATGGTGGCAGCAGGTTAATTGGGACAAAGATGAATCACAAATAACAAAACAATGTCTTCATAATAGAGATAAAATACAAGGTCTTCCTTCCTTCCTTCCTTCCTTCCTTCCTTCCTTCCTTCCTTCCTTCCTTCCTTCCTTCCTTCCTTCCTCCTCTTCCTTCCTCCTGTAATTATATTCCATTAAAGTAAATTACAAGGAATAATATGAGTGCTAGAAGACCTCCAAGGTATCTTCAGAAAATTCAAGAATGAATGTGATTACATTAAAAATAAAACCAAAAAAATGTGCTAAAATTACAAACATCAGAACATTTCAGGCAATTCAAAAGATCTCAACAAACACAATGGATTTTTAAATCATTACAATTATTATGTGTTAAGATATTTATAGTGTCTTATGCTATATGTAAACTGCATCAACAGTCTGTCTTTCACCAACTTTCCATCCCATAACTCATCCCAATTTAAATTTTACATCAGCCAAGCTACTTGATGCATCTGATGGAGGGAGTTATAAGTAAAACAAAAAGCCTTTTAATAAAATGTATCAGCCAGAACATTTTCTTTTCAAAGGAAAAATATAGTTGCAAAAGATGTAATCAAAGAGGGCAAAGAATATTTGGAAATAAAGAATGCAGACAAAATACAGATCCATTTTGATTATTTTTTTAAAAATGAAAATGAATGAAGAGGACTATGTGGCAAACCTCCAGCAAAGTTAATATACTTAAGGAGAAAAGTGACAAAATTATTTGGAATAAAATTGAAGTTATGGATTGCTGGAAGTAGTGTTTTAGAGAATTATATAATACAATTAATATTCTATAAATAAATTCTGCTAAAGTTATCATCTAAGAAAAAAATAGATGGCAAGTTATAAATGTTCAGAGAATGTTGCAAAGTGCCAAGGTATATTTGATGTAACTACAAAAATGTTCAAATACCGGTGTGGTTTAAGAAGTGGATGTACAATTATTTTAATGAAATGAAATTTCTTTATTATGAGGTTTGACCAGTAAACATTGTTTCATGTTTCTATGTAGATTTTCTCTGGCCCTAATTACTGGAAGAATTCTATAATTATTTTACTTTACATGTGCCTATGTTTATTCTTTCCATTTTTCAAGGGACAAAATAGAAAGAATAAATGTGTCAGTTACTGGGTTGTAAGTTTGTTAAGTATGCTTGAAATATTGGGTGACATTTGATTGAAAGGATATGAGAGGTGACGATGATAAACATACCTGGCATCTTAAACTTACCAAAACACTTGCTAGCAAAGTAGAACGTTTTAGGAATGTTAAAATAGCACAATAGGAGGTTATAATTGTAAATTATAGAAACAAAATCATATCACTAATAAAAGCAAATAATTTGCTTTTATAGTTTGTAGATAGGTCAGATTTCTGATAATATGTCAGGCCATGCAACAGTTTTGCAAATAGAAAAATCCCAGATATAGAAACCTGTATTGCTTTGACCACTGAATGTAATAATGGCTTTCATGGCTGTAAGTGAAGAAATGCAAATATATTGCATGAATGAAAAAAAGTATATCATACACATACATAAACAAGATAGCATGTTGTATATCCCTGAAAGTGTCATTTCCATTCCTGGAAAAAAAATAGGCAGATCCGGGCAGCTTCTTTTTATGAAATCTAGAGTTCAGTTGCTGAGAACATTCAATAGGCGAGGAGGACAATATTTGCTTGGTATAAATACTCCACCGAATAAAATTGACATTCCTTTACCCCAAAGGCTATTGTTTTTCATTCTTTGAGGATTTAGTGGCAGATAGCAGTGAAAGCAGCAGAAGAGTTTTGGGAGAAGGGAAAGGAAACTTGTTCTTTGAGCTGGCTGAGGAATTCTGGAAGTCCAAATCCATGCATCTTAAAGTTGCCAAGATTGGGAGCCCCTGCTTTAGGGTAGTACTATTCTTGTGACTGTTGAGGAAACTCACTCTCTAGTGAGTGAATGACTGGGTCTTGGGTTGTATAGTAGACTAATATACCATATCCTTTTTCTGTTTCTGCTAGAAGTTTAGAAAAGTACTGAAACACTCATTTGTTGAATTAAGAGTTTTCAACTATTACATTTTCAGAAATCAAAGTAGTGTAGATAATGATTGCTCAAGAAATCCCACTGATGCTTCTTTCAGTCTGTTGCCAAGTACTAATATTCAGGAGCTATGAATCTTTTATTGTTTGCCAAACATCCCCACGGACTGAAAGAGAGGGACATGCAAAAATCTTTTATGTCAGTTGTTAGATCACTTCTTTCTTCTTTGGTTCTGTGACTGATCATTGAATATGGACAAAATCTGAAGACACGACTTATTGTTAGGTTTAACAACATCTAAGAATAACTTTGGATAAGCTCTTGCAAGCTAAAATAATAAAATGTAAAAATGTACAACAGGAAAAACGCAGGTTCAAAAAATGTGCATTGTATAAACCAAATGGCCCTTTCATTCCCAACCTTATTTTGGTACAAAGTCTTCCAAAGTATTTCAAAGAATAGTTACCTTTTAATGTTTTCTCTTTTTACAAGTATAAATGATCTGCCTTTCTTGGTTTCTATCCCTCTGCAGAACTCTCTGACGAACTGGGTATCATTTGGAAATTATTCTTCCAAGTATAATGTGCTATACACAGAATCCCTTTCTTCCCATTATGCGAAGATATCTTTTTTTCTCTAATCAAAGTAGTAATCACAACTGTTCACCATGTATTTGCCCACCTGTAGCTCTGAGTAACATGCATTTTTAAATTCAAAACACAACTGAAGAAGAAACCCCATGAAGTTGTAGCAAGTGCAGAACGGAGCAAATATGTTTCTTCATCACCACTGGGTTATCTATTCGTTAGCATTTCTATATATCTTGCTGTCCTTTGTACCAATGTAATGCTGAAGGACAGTTCTACTATTTTAACAGGATTAAGTTTACTTCACAGTCCTAATTAATGGTAAACAATCTGACCCAAGGAAATTATACTTGAAATTAATAATTGAAATAGTTCTAATTGAAATGAAAATGCCAGTGTAGGTAATGGTGTCTCTTCTATTTTATAAGGAGAATCTAATACAAGCTTTAGAATAGCTTTAATTAGCATGAATGAAATGTATTATATTATTTACTGAACTACCTGGTTCTACATCTTACTATCTCATGTTTTGTCCCAAATTATAGTTGAAATCAGTAGAACAGTTACATACAGGTGTTCTGAGAGTGAGATGGGTGGTTCCTAAATTAGACAAATAAATAATAAACAAAATACTTTGGTTCCTTGTGATTTAGTCATAAAAGCAATGACAACTTGAAATAAAAATTCATCAAATATCTCTATATTTTTCAAAGTATGTCTTATCTATTTTCCCCTGGAAGCTATTTGCAAGTGAATATATTTGTCTGAACATCTGACCCAGTCCACATCCCTGATATGAATCAGTGAGCTTTTTGTATTCAGATCACTAAAGTATGTGGAAATTCAATCATGCAGCCAAAGACTGAATTGACTTAATCTGACCCAATAGCAATAGAAACCAGTAATAACAGCACCTGTTGAGTAGTGTGAAAAGTTTGTTCATTATTTGCCTGGATTGTGCCCAAGAAAGGTCTGCCACCTTCTTAAGCAACAGTGTCAGCAGCTGCTGAGAAAATCCTGACAGCTATTTTTGGGATTTGGAAAAAATATATTATTAAAGACTCTAACGTACCAGAATGGATAAAATGGGAATAGAATAAATCAATTGGAAGATTGTGGGAAATCATTGGATCTTCATATCTTCACATTGGATCTTCACATTTATAAGTGATTTATTAAAAGTAGTTAAGACTTTTCAGAATAAAATAGTGCCTTTCAAATCTCATTCTTGTTGGGCTAATCTAGGTGACATGAGGTTCCTGAAGGAAGCCAAAAAGAATCAACTATTCTGGGAAGAAGGTAGATAATGGGAGCGCCAGGTTCTTCATTTTGTAAAAACCTGGCCCTTCATCGTGAGGTTCTTCAGATCTGCCATAATAATGATCATTTCCACATGCCCTATTCTATGTGGTAATCAGATAAGTAGATAAAATGCCTTGTTATGTTTTTCTATTATTCTACTGAGGAAATACAATACAGAAAAATGTTAAAGCAAGAAATATTGCTTGAGGGAAGAATCTTCAATAGTTCATTGGTTTTCCCAACACATTTGTTCTGCAATTATCAAATGGGATTCAGAAATCATTAGTTATGAGGTAGGAACCCAAAAATATCTCATTACTTTAAGCTCTGGTAGAAGTAAGAGGATTTCCTTTATCCTCCCCTTTCTACTCCTTTGTTATTATTTGTAGGCTATAATATTTCTTTATTTTGAAGGCTTAATTATAATTTTTATTGACTTTTCTGTGAATGTATTTACAGGCAGGGCAAGACAAGATTTAACAGCGGCTTGGGCCTCTTAATTCAAGGACATCTTTCCAACAATAGCATACTCTGCTCAGACTGAATTTAGACAATGACAGTTTTCTGGTAATAACAGATTTATAATTGATGTTCTTGGTTTTCTTCAAAATAGATAAGAATCAGCAACTGTAGATCAGTTGAACACAGAGAAAACCTTGACAATTTCTTTTTGGGTTTCTGCAAAGCTCTATTGATTGATATAATGCATTCAGCTAAGTGATATTAATGGTGTACTTTCTTTTTCTTTAAATTTATGTTGAGGTACACTCAACAATTTTCTCTACCTCCTTTTCTCTTTAATTTGGTTTAGTGTTCCTTGTCTACATAAGAAAATTCTAAAAATCACTGTAATTAGAGATGATCATGAGGCAGACATAAAAGACACTGATGATGTACCTAGTGGGGTAATGAAACTTCTGCAGCCATGCTCAGAGTGCACTAAGGATTTCAGACATAAAAGATTACATTATAGGTTTCATGCATAAATTACCAAATATGTTTTCTCTTATCCCATTAGTATGTGAGACTGAAATCCAATCTAGTTATTCAATAAACTGGAGTAAATTGGACTTGATGCTACTTGATCACAGTAATAATTTGGAAAAGTAAAGAATTAAGTTATGTTCTCAATACATTACCTTGAAAATGAATTTTGAGGAACCCTTCTCAACTGATAAGTTTAACTTATTCTCTCTTTTGATGGAAATAAAAGTCTAAATTTAGATTTTAGACTGAGTTAGTCTCAGTTAGTCTAGTTTTAGTCTTAGTTGTCTAAAATTCCAGAGTATTTGGGTAAGATACATGCAGTTAATATGAATATAACTCCATGGTTGATTTAGAGTCTGACAGATTTCCTCATAATTATTTCATAACATTATTTTAAACAAATGTACAAAATACTGAATATATTTATTTGACAAAAATATCCTGCAAGATTTTCATTGCAGAAAGTAAGATTACCAGTTACGGATTTAACTTTTATGCTTCCATACTTATCATGAGGCACTGATCTTAGCTTTGCTAACTGTCTGAACGGAAGAACTTTAAAATTCAGCTCTTCTTGGGGTTTCTTTTGAGGTTTATAATTTAACCCCATTGAAGTCCTGGCAAATACTGGGATTCCTGTTTGTGTGGGGATGAGTCTTCATAGTTGTAATTAATTAAAGATTAAGTCACAGATGTAAATTAGACTCATATATCTATGGGAAGCTTATATGCTAAGATAACTATAAATTAAAAAATAGCATATAAATCTATTTTAGGTAAGTGTGGCTTTTTGTGATAGAAGTACTTCAGATCTATTGTTTGATTGATTTCAGAGTATTCATTTTCAATATTTATTATTAGGCTTATTTGAATCCAATCAGAATTTATGCTTTTAAAGTTTCACAACACTTAAAAGAATTATCAGTAATTCTGAAGGAAATATCTGTACCTTTTGAGACAGTTATTTTAATTTGAAATTTTGAGATAATAAAATAATGAACATTGGAATGATGTGCTTGAATGGCCTATTTTGCTAATTCAGTGAAGACTGAAATTAATTTTCTATTTAAAAAAAAGTTTTAAAGAAAAAAAACTACCCCTGCTTTTTTGAATACTAGACACTTCAAAGAATTGCAATAAACCTTCTATGGGAAATGTAATTTTAGATTTGAAATGTTAATCTACCTGGCTTGGTCTTATTCCATTATTATTGCATTTAAAGCAGACTCAAATGATTCTGGATAAATAGCTATATGTTCAAGATGCATATGTCCTTCTTATCTAAATTGTTGGGCAAATTTGGAATCTATTAATATTGCTATTTAGCTAAAATATTATACTTGACATAAAATATTGCAAAAATAAAACAATATGTGCTTGTGGTCATGGACTTTTGAAAAAAATGGTGAGATGTATTTTTTTTTGTTTAAAACAGTCTCAAGATCTTTCTTAAAATTTCCTACTTTTAAAAATTTCCCATTTTTATTACTATGCTTATAAATTTTGTCATTGTGCTGCTCTTTTAATCATGTGTATATTTTAACTTTACTAGTTTGTAGAATAAAATCTGTTTTAAAAATTTAATTTATATTATTCTGAAATATAGGTAATTGGTGGTTAATAAATATTTTGGATTTTGAGACAGTTTCATGTTGATTCCCAGGAAAGTTTGTGAGCAAACCTAAGTGCATATACTCTCATATTTGGAGGTATATAAATTATATGATATCATAAACTATTTCACATGCAGTATAATCTAGAAGATGGCTGTCAAACTTTCGGCCCATGGGTTGGATGCGTCACATGCTGTCCACGCCCATGCCTGATTTAGCAAAGGGGGGAAAATCCTGATATATCACGTGATGCCACCATGATGTCGTGAGTTTGACACCCCTGATCTAGAATAACAGTATCTCTTTTGATTTATAAAGAAAAATGAACTTTTCTTCTTAGCAAAAATATGTGTATGCATTTACTATTTCAGGCAAGTAATTTTCAAAATAAAAAAGATGGTATATTTATGCATTAAGAATATTACTTTAAAAATAGCATGTATACTTTAAATCTTCTAGATGTTGCAATGCATGGCAAAAATGGGTAAATATAAATTAAAAAAGAACCCTGAAAATTGCCTGAATCAGACTTTTGAAGTGAATCCAGCCCTGGAAAAAATATTAAGCAGTGGAACTTTAAAATATTAGAATTGCCTCACTTATACATACTCCAAAGATCTCCAAACTTAAATAAACATAGCACTTGATCTCAGTTATGTTTTGATGGCCAAAGTTCCCTGGTTTGTTTATTTCATGGCATCATTTTAAGGGTGTAATTCACCTTGATAAATACATGGATGCATCACAGGATTTTCATCTAAATGAAATAAAATTAAAAAAAAATAAAATAAAAATAATTTATCAGATGCTTTCTTGAAACTACATGGAGACAAATCATTTCCAACTTATTCAGCTGAGTTTAAATCATTCTTGTAACAGACTCAATGAACAGCTGAGAAGCATAAAAGAAAATCTGACAGATAGCTCTGCCATACGCTACCATTGAAGTTCAAAATGAAATCCCAACCAGTATGAAGAAAGTGGAGGGGAAAACAGCTTTACAAAATAGCTCAGCAAAGTATTACTCTATGGCATTACATTGTTAATAAAATTTCTTTATCTGAAACTATAATTTAATATTCATGTATCTAATTTACAAGTGACAAAGTAATGTACTCTAAAATTAGAGCATAACCAGCAAAATACTGCAAACAATACGAGAAAAAGCACAACCAAAACATTTCTTAGTAACTCAAAATATGCAACTTTTAAATGGGGAATTATTTTAGTTGTTGATGTCGATTGACACATAGGTGTAATTATAGCCTGAAAAAAATTATTAAAGTGGACATCGCTTTTTGTTGTTATTACTGTTGTGAAAGGAGTCTTGTGTATATACATAAAGTCCAGGCATATACTACTGCAGTTTTTCTTATTAATTTAGTTGGTAAATTGACATTTATAATTAAAGTCTACTCATCTGATTTGTCTTTGGTCAACTAAAATGCATTTCCCCCCAATATTTTGATGCTTAACAGTGAAAAAATGCACTCAATCTAAAATTACAGTTGAATGTTAGACTGCAGGTCCCTTCTCCAAATATTAGCGACCTATGAAAGTGTGCATTATCCTGAAATCAAAAAGTTATGTGCATACTAAATAAAACAGAGCAACTACATACTGAACAAACAGTGAATCGTAACAAAATCAACATGCACTAACTCTACTCTTATGCAAAATTAATATCTTTCAGAAAACTGCATCCAACCTTTGGCCTTCCGCAAAGGTATAAGTTTTGTTCCTTCATCACACATGGATTTGTGTATTCAGATCCCAGTTTTTTTAGCCCATTGTCACAAAATGTGCTACTCCGCTGCTATAAACTTTGGCTGCCCTCTCAGGCTCCCAAAGAATCTGTGTTTTACAGTTAGCAATCCCCAAACAAGTCATATCCTTCATTTCTTATTCATCATCTTCTACTTCCTGTGGTAAAATGGGTGTTTCTTCCTTTAAACAAGCACTAAAAAAGTTGAGAATTGTGCTATAAAGGTGATATTTGCTCTTCTCTGATGTAATATAATGACCTTCATCTGGATAGATCTAGGATAGGAAAAGTAGAAATAAATAGATTTTAAAAAACCAGTTGACAAGTTTTCAAATGCATTTGTATCACCATAAAATGAATGCCTCAGACAATTATTGTGGTTTCATTGAAAACATCTAAATTTCAAAAGTGAAGTATATTTATTTTATCATTTAAACCAGGGGTTTAATTTTCCCAAAGGGCTATGTGGGAAATGGGACTATTATGGAAGGCTGAACCAATGTATCTGTTTTGATGTCCTTAAACTCATCACCTGAACAATTTAGCTGCTCCAGGTGAGGTACGAGTGCTTTGCAGATGCAGAAAATGATTTCTCTCCTCACCTATCCATGGCCATTAGTCAAATGAAGGAGCATATGGTGACTGTGCAGAACTGGACCCAACTTGGCTTCTTCTCCCACCTCCATGGCACACTTACTTACGCTTGATTTCTAAATTCCAATTGATCTCACATGAATTGGACAGGGATAGCCAAAGGGTTGGATGTGGCCTGGGGCCTGTAATATGCCCAGGTCTGATTTAAACCATCATTTTACAGCCTGCACAAAACACTTCTAGTATTTAATTTTTAAAATGTTTTTGTTTAAAATGGCATTCCTTATTTAAATTTTCAAGATTTAAGGGAAATATATTGTAATCCATAGAAAAATACCATTGTGCCTCTAAATATTAAAATCAGGATGCCAAATAATTACAATTTTCAAACAGCAATTGGTCTCCAGCTCAAGAACAATTTGATTATAGGAAACTGTGATTTTTACCAAATCTGTGTACAATTCTACTGCTGTGTCAAATGTAGAGGTTTTTCAGGCAACAGACTACTAACATACATTGCTTTCACTATTCAGTTTAACATTTCTGCCTCTATGT
This sequence comes from Naja naja, assembly GCA_009733165.1. Classification (NCBI taxonomy): domain Eukaryota; kingdom Metazoa; phylum Chordata; class Lepidosauria; order Squamata; family Elapidae; genus Naja; species Naja naja. The sequence continues at coordinate 233,075,136 of CM019148.1, read as the reverse complement.
ACTACATCCATCATCATAAGCAGAAGTCCATTAGTACAATAGACATTTCTCATTATATTCTGTTCATGTCTCAGATTTGTCTTGGAAAATATTTTGTTGAAAAATATTCAGAATGCTATGAAGGCAAATATTTCAAGTTTAAAAAGGTATGGTGTAAGATTATTTCAATGTTAATTGTGGTAAAAACTGTGGTAAAAACTAAATATTATACATTTTATAATTTATATTCTGGTCTTACTATTGCTTAAATTATTGATTTTTTTCTTTCTCTTTTATTGGGTCTAATTTGAGTAAAATAATTCTCAAAGATGTTATAGTTAGGAATATATAGTTACACAGCCAGGCTTTCTAGACAAAGATGTATTTTAAATGCATGCAACAAAGAGCATAAGAAATATTTTAAACCTAAAAAGATGCATAAGTTATGACATTCCTAAATATTACATACCTGCATAGTATAATTCACTCCGGCTTTTATTAGATGTTTAATTAATTCTGCTGAGTGCTGAAAATGGACTTTAGCTGTGGGACAACAACATCCAAGTGTTAGTGAAAGGCATTATTAATATCAAACAGTTTCTGCAAATTAGCTCAATGTAGTCAAGATGTTAGTGAAAATGTTTTTTCTGTTTGTTAAGTATAAGATCATACTCTTTCCTAGAAATTTTACATTTTTTATTTTATAAGAAAAGTACAGCAGAGTGACTATAAGTACTGTACATCTCATCCTCATTTACACTGTGTATCTCTTTGGGGAGTTTAGTTGATTGAAAACTCAGTTGATGGATTTGTGAGGTACTTTAAACAATCTGCAATGCAATCCTGTCCATATCTGTTGTGAACTAAAACCTTCTGCATTCAACAGGACTTATTCCCAGGTATGTACTATATTTATATGGCACGCCTATTCAAACTTCAAGTAAGATAGCTGTACTTCAACCATATTGCTATTGTGTGTATAAAACATTCTGAAGAATATCATGCGTATAAAACATTCTGAAGAATATTGTATAAGAGGTATTATGTCTCAAATATTGGCAAGGTTCAAAACATTTTTGAATGTGTAAGTGCTGGCATATGCAATTATAACAAAGTTAAGTTGGTTCTGAATTCTGAAGTATAACCTATTTATTAAACTAACTTTCCCTTTTTTATACCATTATCAGTTTTTCTACCACCTTCTGAAATGTTATTTTGGAAACATTGTAAACATGTATTTTACAATGATACAGAGAGTAGTGATCCAGCCTTTTGACTTGCCCGGGCGGTGTCAAGTGTCTTGGGCCACATATTCCTTTATTTTTAATATTTTTATTATCATGTGGACCTGAACATTACTAGCTGTCTAGGGCCGCATGCAGCCCATGTGTCACAGATTGGACATGCCTGATATAGAGGAAGGTAGAAACTGCATTTAATAGCCCATTTCAGATAAATTGATTTTATTTTTCTTTAAGTGTATATTTTTAAATATGGTTTTGATCAAATGAACTTTGGTTTGATTAATATATTCCCAAGTCTGATTAATACATTCCCAAGTTTAATTAATACATTCCCAGAACTGTCTAGTTTTGTTTGAAGAGGTTTTTAGCTACTTGTTAGAAGCATACAGAAACATAAAATGAGAAACATAAAATTGTCACACAGGAATGAGTAAGAGGCAATACATCTACACCAGGCCCAGTATTAATATTATTTTAATTCCTTTATATCTAATTGATGACAGAAAGGGGAAGTCTTGGAGGTTGGAAGCAAGGTGGGGATGAATCTTCAAGTCTGACCAAGAAGGACAACAGAAGAGTTTGTGCAGGATAAAATCTCAGTTTTTACACATGCAGAAATATCAAACATTTTCCTGGGCCCTTTTTCCCCTACTGCCTCATTATCTTCTCTCATCTCCAAAACACAAGCTGGTGATGCTGTTGCTGAAAAAATGGGGATTAAAAAACTGTCCCTTTTACTTTTTATGTGGTGACAAGGTTCTTTGATTCCTGAAGATAGTCCTAATAATGGAAAGTGCCTATTGGTATAATCCACAGTTTTGCTTAACATTTAATCTGAATGTCAGGTAATATATTTTAATAAAACTGAAATACTTCCTGTATGCTGAAAGTGCAGAGACGGCTACAGCTGAATGGTAAAGAATGGTATTTAGCATGAAAAATGATGAATTTAGAAAAGAATCAAAGCCTTCCTCCCTCCCTCACTTCCTTCCTTCTTCTTTAATTTGTAATTTCCAATTTCCCTCTTAGGGAAGTAGTTTAAGAAACTAAGATATCCTTGTGAAAATTTTCTTGCTAAAATGCACCAGATATATTTTTATTATCTATCCTCTATGGTATTAGGGAAAAATATTGTGAATTTTTGTTTTGTTTCATAACTATGGACTTCTATAAATGAAAAACTCTGGATAGGCTGCTATTTTCTACATTGATTCTATATTCAACAGTTTCCAAATGTATTGTGCACTTTTCAACTCTCCTGCCGGGAATGCCTAAGCACTTGTTTACTTTAGGTAGTGCTGCCTGGGAAAGCAGCCACACTGGCCACAAAGAAAAAATATTTAATCTAGTATGCAGAAATGCAGAAAAGCTCACTTCAAAGCTACAGCCAGGTAGCCTCATCAAATGCCCAGGAAGAATCTTACTCATTCGTATATTATTTATATTTCTTACACTAAGCATTAAACTTCATCCATTTCACATACTGCATTTGTATTGCAATCTCCCCTTATGTAAGAAGACAGAATGCCTGAAGCATTGAATACAGAGAAAACATAGAAGTGGGAGACAATGAACCTTTGATAACTCCCTCCCACAGAGTTCCTGTTTCAGATATGGAAAGCTCAACTTTCCACAGCTCTGTGAAGCAGGCCTGTAATGGGCACACAAGCTGCAAAAGATAATGAATATGACCACAAAGCTAGGCAGCCCAAAGGAAAAGAGCAAAGAGAGGAAATAGTAACATAGAGGTGTGGTGCAAAGATTTATTTTGTAAACAGTCTCACGGGGCTGAATGGAAGCCATGAAAAAAACATAGCCTATTTTAATTAGGAAATTTCAGTAATCTAGCTATAAATGTATCAAGAAGTCAGATTGGTACTACAAATTGTACACCTTTGTTCTACCTTACGCAATTTGCCAGTGGCAGAATAGGAATAATTTAAGTGATGATTAAATTTTGATGTTCAATGGTTATTAATGCATGTTGCTTTCCAAAAAAGGCTCTGCATTTTATAAAGTTTAAACAAATTGGTCCCTACAATTGGACACTACAAAAGAGTAGTATCACCTGTTTGGGCAGGAAAGTATCAATGGAATCTCACAATGGATCTCCAAGGGTAGACAAAACCAATTATTACAAAGCTCCCATACTCTCGCAAATGTGCTTCATGCTTATCCTTCCCTGAACTTCTGCAGAAGACAAACAGCATCTAGGAAAGTGCTTTTGTGTAAATACTCACTATCTGCTGTCCCATGGATGATTAACAAATTTCCTTCCTTAAAGCCATGAATATTGTGTAATACGCTGGATGCCTTTTGGAAAGGAGAAAACACGTACATCTTGTGATTGATTTGCAATTTGAATACCTCCAGTACCCCATCCTGAATCATAGTATCTCTTACTCACTTGGTAAGCATTTTCTTCCTTAGATGGATTGCCCAGGTATCTTTCTGAAAAGGCAGATGCTGTACATAGGAAATAGGAAAACTTAATAGCTTTTAAATTACTTTTGGAAGAACGTATTAACATGGTATGGCCAATAATATTGAAGCTTTGCTATGGAACCCAGTTTCCTCAGCAGAAAACAAAATCTCCTGGCTCATCATTCAACATGATCCCATTTGAAGCCTTCTGAATTCATCCCATCAGCAGGCAAAGCGGGAAGCAACATACAGACATTTTGATTACATACAGACATCTTGATTACTTCTGGTTCTGAGGGTTCTGTTATGGGGCAGCCATCGCTATGTGATGTGGGAAAGTGGAAAAGCACTAAGGGCACACACACACACACATACACACACACACATTTTAAATGCAGATTTATTTATATATGCTAAACCCATTTGTGCTGCCTTTTTTTTAAAGCAGGCACCTTCTGAGCGAACTGCCTGTGTTCCTAATATTATATAATGTCTCAGCTGCAATAAAGAAAGGGAAAACTAGCTACCTGTGGAACAAACTGAATGATACAACCCACTCACCATACAGTCGCATGTCTGTAATTGGTGCAATCACAGCTCCACACTTGAAAAGTTTTTCGTTGGACTTCAGAATCATTGATGCAAGGTAACCTCCATAACCCTAGGAAACAACTGATGTGAGTTATAATGTGCTCATTATTGCCTTGATGAGACTATTCTTTCTTAGCATGTCCCCACTTTTATATTTATTTCTATGATTTGTCTTATGTTTCTGTAGGCATAAATCAAGTTATTTTTTTACAAAAAAATGGCAGAGTATGGTTTGCTTCAGCATACAGTTTGAAGAAGGTCCAATAATATATCCCACATTTTACCGAAATGCTTGTATGTCATTCTTAAACATACACAAGATGAATTACTGTGGCTCTTTAATCATTTTCATTAATGTAGAGTACTACAAAGCTGATGTTAATCAATCATGTTTATTTATTTTATGCAATCAGAAGTGGTCATACAGCCCTGAGTTTAATTCTAAAACTTTGTACCAGTGAGCAAAACAATTTCTTTCCTTCAGCAGTCTTCTGGGCAGGAAGGAAGAAACCGGAAAGTGGAAATGAAAACAAAATCAATTGAAAAAGTATTGACCTCACTTTTGTTTTGCTCCTTCGCAGTATTAATATATCACCACAGATATGAGAGTACTACTGATTCAATAATCACATGCCTCTTGTTTTTGATTCAGAGAACTATGATGCTATTGGGTTGCTAATGGATATTCAGAGCAGGATGAACTTAATCCAACCTAGGACAATTAGTTTAACAGGGGGAAGAAACATTTTGTGTGTGACTTGGAACGCTTCAGACTGAGTGAAGGTTGCAGCTCAAATACATGTGGGAATGCTCCTCTGTTTGTTAAAATCATACTTGCAGAAAATGAGCATATACTTAAAAATTATAGATCAGGGGTGTAAAACTGGTGCATCATGTGCAAGCCACACTAGAGGTGCTATTCAGCAGGTTCTGACCAGTTCTGGAGAACTGGTAGTGGAAATTTTGAGTAGTTAGGAGAATCGGCAAATACCACCTCTGACTGGAGAGGTATCCTTTATAGTATCCTTCCCCTGCCATGCCCACCAACCCATGCCCACAGAACCTGTAGTAAAAAAAATTGAATCCCATCACTGGGCCACACCTATCCCAGCTTCGCAAGGGGAAAACATCTTGAAACATCATCTGATGGCAATGTGACATGGCAAGTTTGACACCTGTGTTATAGATCCTTTTTACTTACTTTACCATTCTCAGACAAATAATACTATTATCTATATTGGTGTAAACACAGAAAGTTCCAAGATTGCTATAGATCAGGGGTGGGCAAACTTTTTGACTCGAGGGCCACAATGGTTTCTTAAACTGGACCAGAGGGCCGGAACAAAAGCATGGATGGAGTGTTTGTGTGAACTAATATAAATTCAAAGTTAGATTACTTCACGTAGCCTTCTGGGAGAGCAAGAGAACCCTCCGCTCTTTTGGCTCCGCGGGCCGGATAGAACAGCTGAACGGGCTGGATCCGGCCCCCGGGCCGTAGTTTGCCCACAGCTGCTATAAATGTTTCTGAACAGTCAGTGGGATTTCAAGAAAGTAAATCATTAGTTTCTCATTAACAAATCAGTTATGATAATCAAATATATAAATATAAAATAAACATCAAGTCTGCCAACTCTAGTATCTGTCTACAAATGTAAAATGTATTTTCTTTTATTTTAAATAATTAATGCTTTGTAAAATACCGAACATTGTATATTTCATATATTAATTCACAGCTGAATATTTTATATAATGTATACTTTCATGTCTTGTAGTTTTTCAACAATAGATGTTCAGTTAAATATAAGCATGGAACAGATTTAAGATTTTTTATATTTACAATAAATTTATTAATATGAATACATTATTTAAAAAATTATAAATGACATTTTAAAATTGATATGGCTATGCCAGAAGTAGGTTTTTCAAAAAATAGATGTCATCTTTTTTCTTCTTCCATTCTTGCTAAAAATAATAGTAGTTGTAATGGTAATTGCACAAGATGGAATTGGAGAACTGTTTTTATTTGTTTATTTATTCATTTAAATTTATATGCTGCTCACCTCACTGAAAGAGCAATTCTTCCTTCCTCACTCTAAGTTACTCGTATAAATATTCAATTAAATTAAATTCAGTTAAATATTTAGTGCATTTTAGAGCAGTGATTAGCAAATTAAAAAAAACGTATTAAATTACTATGGACATCTATGATTCTAACTCCTTTATTTAGGTCACATTTCTAATACAGTTATTTTATATAAGTATCTGCTTCTGTATAATACAGAGTTATGCCCAACTGTTTAAAAAGATTATTTCTACTGATACATTAATGACAGCTGCAATACATGTCTACTGTGCCTTCATCTTCCCTGATGAAGAGTTTTGAACAAAAGCTTGCATTCTGTTTTATATCATGTTGATCTTAGAAAAGTATTACTCTCCTATGGATTTGGGAATTTTCCCAAGGAACAGCAATGAGACTTAGTGTTGAATATATACTGTAAAGAATATATTCAGTATTAAGGGATTTCTTAATTGAAATTGTCACACCTTTGGAAATGTACTCCAAACGGTTAATAATAACTGAAAGTTACTGCTGAATATTGGAATATATATATATATTAAACTGAATGGTATGACCTCCTTTGTGTCTGGGTGGGGCAGAGGGGCTGACAACAGGTGGGAGGTGAAGAAGGAACAAGAACAGGGTTACATTCATTATATGAGTTGTAAATAAGAAGGACATAAAAAATAGATGAGTTCAAATTTTTCTCCCTCTTACAACTGAAAGAAACTAACATCAGCATCTGAAAACTTGGTGGTGAAGGTTGAGAAACTGAGATACATTGACATGGCAGTAAAAATATTTTTGCTATAGGTGAAACCATTTGTCTGGCTCATCTATTTCTGCCAGAGGCAACAGAATACAACAAATGAGAGACTAACTAAGGATATCATGCACAGATGGTAGAAAAAGGGGTTACTTAGAGCACATTGGACTGTAAGTGACTATGCATGTAAAATATGAATTTAATATGACATTTAATAGCAAACTACTGCTACATTTTTCCAAGCCATTAATTTGGTACAAGAATATCAAAGCAAATGTAATTGCACAAATCTTCTGTATTGGGGCTATAAAAGTGTGGTTCTGGGTGCACTCAAGTACACATAGAACCCCTGTGGGAGCCCTTAACCACCTCAATCCTAACAATTGTTTATGGAAGTTGGCTGAACCTGGGAAAAGGTGCAGCAATGTTAAGGTAACCCTGGGAAGTGCTGCCTATTCATATGTACATAGTCCAAATTGCATTTGCCCTTTGAATCTATGGTGGGTACCAGGAGTTATATATTGTGGTTTCTGTGTGTTTTTAATACTTGTAAGCATTGTTATCAAAATTTGGCTGAAATATTGTGTTTGTATTCACTTATTTATGATATATCTGGCTGTATGACATGCATATGAATCTGGGTAGCATCATAACCTAAGGACACAATAAAATATAAAACAACACAAAACAAAGCCTACAAAGAATTCTCAGTTTAAATGGCAATTGAATCTGGAAACTACTGTTGTTAATGAATGGTTGTATCCCAATGATTACCTGTAATAGACATGGGGCGGGAAACCCCATGGGAAACACACAACTTAACTCCACTGTATCCATGATTAAAGGGAACCTTCTCAACCCATTTAGGTCTGGGAACACAACTAATTTTTCAGAGATTGCTTGGAGGTAGGCAAGTTGAAGAATATACAGGTTTCTGGACAGGTGCCACAATAGTGATGTTCATTTCAATAGTGCTATTTAACTGATAGGATCAGGAAGATGCAAACACCATAGGAAAAAGATGGTGCCTTGGGTAACTAAACCCTATGCCATGTAGGGCTTTATAGGTAATAACCAGCATTTTGAATTGCATCAGAAGCCAGCTAGAAACTAATACAATTTCATAGCAGAGGTATTACATGGGTCTAATGAAGCTTGCTTATCATTGCTCATGCTGCTGTATTCTTAACCAGCCTGTTATAATAATCTAATCACAACATGACCATAACATGAGTGACCATAGGGGAAAGCTTCTTGATCCAGGAATGGGCACAACTGGTATACTAGCTCAACCTGTGCAAAGGCCTTCTGGTACATAACTGTCACCTGCTTGCACACAAGTTCCAAGTAGGGTAATGTGACCCTATTCAGATCTGAATGGAAAATCCCCAGAACTGGGAGGACCTAATATCCAAAGCCATCTGGTCTTCCGGGGGCTAAGTTACATATTAATCTGGAAAGTAGTGTTCAATGGCATACCAACTTACAGTACAGTGTCAAGATGGAATGGGATTTTGAAAGTCGAGAAGAATAGGTAGAAACTAGAAAGAAACATATACAATGAAAAGTTCTACATAAGAAAAAAAGAATCAAAAGTATAAGTTTAGGATTGAGGGGACTATACTAAAGAGAAATTCATGTAAAATGATTTATATGTGTTGGTGAATCATAGCTTGAATAAAACCCTCCAGACAAAACAAAACACTAAGTCAATTCTAGGTTTCACCAAGACTAGTAATACAATATTGCTATGAAACGAAGTTGTGATTTCTTTCTAATCTGCATGAGGAAGGTCACAACTAAAACACTGCATGCAGTTCAGGGCATTACATTTTAAGAATGAGGTTGACAAACTAGTCCATGTTCAAGGGGGAACAATCAGCAGGATAAAGGGCTTAAAGGAAACAAAGAGGAATGGTTGAAGGCCTGGAGAAAAAGCCCGTAAGAAGACATGATAGTAATCTTTAAATATGTACAAAGTAGGATAGAATTATTCAGAGCAATTTCAAAAGACAATAGAAGAAACAATTTAATAAATTACAAAGAAGCAGAGTGGAACATCTGGAAAATTTGTATATGCTACAAGCTACTCAATACTAGAACCAATGGTGGGATTCAATTTTTTTTACTACCAGTTCTGTGGGCGTGGCTTGGTGGGCATGGCAGGGGAAGGATACTGTAAAATCTCCAGTCAGAGGTGATATTTGCCAGTTCTCCAAACGACTCAAAATTTCCGCTACTGGTTCTCCAGAACTGGTCAGAACCTGCTGAATACCACCTCTGACTAGAACAGACAGACTTGGGAGATGATATAGTCTCTTACTGGAAATGTTTATACAAAAATGGGATGGCCCTCTTTCAGAAATGCTGCACTACCAAATTATCACACTGGACAAGGAGTTGACAAGGTACTTCCTTATCTCCCATTCTATGGTTATGGAATTTTATTGAGAAAAATACCTAGGAAATTCACTTTAATTTCCAGGATACAGATCACTGAACAGAGGTCATTCATAAAACCATTAAGATCTTTTTTCACAAATCTGGAAATTTTGGCATGTGATATTTATTTTGACTGTACTTTTCTTGTTTCAGTCTAGGCAATTCATTCTTCTTTCAAGTTTTGACAGATGAAATTCAATTCTGACATGACTGAATTTCATGACCCCAAATTTCCCAAACTGCCCCAACCTTCATCACAAGTATAAACTTTTCACATCCTTGATCTTACAACAAATGATCTCTTCTTCCCATAACTTATCTCTTAAATACTTTATAAACAAATCCATTAACCATAGTCATTTTAGTTGTGGTGTCAGCAGAAGTTCATTAAGGGTTACCAGAGATAATATCATATTTATTTTAACCTTGATTAAATAAAGTAATTTTAATTTTCTTCCTTTTACTTATAACAATCTTGATCTTTAGTCTGTCAAAATAATGTCCTAGAATCTGATTTTTTTTCTTCTTTGTCCCTTCTCTTGAGACTGTTTAAAGCTTTAGTTATTTTTTTTATATATAAGTCCAATATAGAAAACTTATCCAGGTTACTATCTTGTTGTTTGTATAACCCTTTTAATTATTAAAACTTAAGTCAGTTTCATTTGTATGTCCAGTTTAGCATCTTTTCCATTGTAATTCTTGTATTCATTGTATCTTTTTAAAGTCCACTTTGAATGCTGTCTTGCAGGTAAACCTTGTTCCTCTTCTACTTCATCTTTTAGATACCGTCAATCCATGGAGGCAGATATCATTGTTGACATTGTTAATATTACTTTCTGATTCAATTTTTTCAAAAAAATATCCTTCAACATTTCCAGTTTTGGAATATTTTGCACCATTATGTAACTGTCAGTCAAATTTATGTGTTCTCTTCTTTAATTGAAATATTAGTTTCCTCTAGTGTTTTTTTAATCAAAACAAAATCATTTTCCCATGGGAAAGATCCTTTATAATTAATTCCAAAATCTTAAATTCAAAAATTTCAAAAATTGAAGTTTTAATCAACCCTTTGCTGTTTATTATTTTTTTAAAAATGTTTGTATGTTAAAACGTTCTTTCATTAAGGGCTAAAGGCAGACTTACACTTTCAGATTTGTTGATCCAAAGATTTCTAAAAGCTGAAAAGGAGATAATAAGCAATTTATGAATGTGATTAGAAAAGGAAGTACGTGAACATAGTGTCTTTTTAAAGACACCAATCATGGTTTGAGCAAGATTGCTATTTCTTTGTTTCTCAAGCTCAAAACATACTGGAGACCACTGTCTTGCAAGCTTCTCATGAGGAGCACTTATGGACAATCCAACATCGTCTTTTTATCTGAGAGTTTCAAAGAGATGGTTGTGTTCATTGGCTCCACTTTTTTGAAGAGCTGTGTTTAGTCTGTCATTTCTTCTTCCAGAAACTCCGTTACTTTCTAAAAACAGTTTTTTCAGAATCTGACCTTTACAGCGCACAGCAACATAAAGACACTTTTAAAGTACACCATAGTTATTAGTCCAAAAATCTGCTAAGGTAGCCAAAACCAAAATAACACTTTCCATCTCTGTCTCGTATTTATTTCTTGATATTTTGAACCAGGATTTTCAGGTAGTTTTTGTGCCAAATTCACATGATCAGACTAAATTAATCCAAATAATCAGACTCATTTAAGAAAACTTGAATGTAAAAGCAGAGTATCACCAAAATTATTTTTTCCTACAATTAGTTGAAGCTAATTAAATAACTAAATGGTAAAAGCTTCAAAAATGTATAGCATTCTATTGACAGATTGCAACATCTTATTCATTTAATAAAATTACCTTGCCAAAGATGCTCAGTCTGTTACCATCAATAAATGATTGCTTCAGCAAGTATCTGTAATAGAGAAGATAACATTACAAAAAAAAAAACCATGCTTGAGCAATGTTTTTTCTGTATGTAAAGAATGTATGTGCTTGTCTATTTGTTTGTCTTCTGCCTATCCACCTACTTCTCTACCTGGTGCACTGGACTATAAATTCCTTCTTGATTGAATTAGACTGCTAAATTGTCACTATCTTCAAAACTGTGAATCCCCTCATATAAGACGTTAATCAGATTTGGTATAAATAGCTATTTTGACCCTAGGTAATTGCAATAGGTATCCCAGCATGGGATTCGATTAAAAATATAATAAAACTATAAAGTATTGCAGTACACTGGCTGCGTTTATATGTTTTATTAAGCTAAAATTGAGTAGTATAAACAGCATGCACTGTTCGAATCTGCTTAGGACCTCCCTGTAGCAAACACGAAGCAGCTTTTTTGATCTTAGTATTCTCCTGGTGCATTCAACAATCCCTTAGGACAAAGAACAAGATTACTTGGGAAATTAATCCTACTTTTTTTTTAACGCTGCAAATGGTACACTCCCTCCACAACATCTGAGGGCAGGAAGTTACTTTAAAGATCAAACCTGCTAATATGCTTTGCATATATTCTTGTCCTCAAAGTAATGTCTTGGAATTAAGAAGGCGTAGTAAGAGACTACTTAATATAAGGCTGGCTATGATAAATCCATAATTTAAGTCTGACAAGAAAATGAAGAGAGTGCCTATAGTGCAGAAATGTTTAACCCCTGTATTTAAATCACATGCAATTATTCGATTCATCCATATATCTATAGGTTGAAAACAGGACCAGGTCTAATATTCATATTTTTAAAAATTACATTTGTCAAAGGACAGCAATCACAACTAACAATAAATCATTTTAAGGCACTAAAATCATGTAGATTTAGTTTTATTGCAGCAGGACCAACATCATATGTTTGATAATAGACCATCTATTCATTATATCTATGGGATTTAGAAGTATTTTATTGTATTCAATTATATACAACATCTGGAATGCATTCCATATCATGCAATACTTTTCTAGTAAAAATGTCAATTAGTGACTGTAGACTGATTAGACCAGGGGTGTCAAACTGGATTTCATCAAGGGCTGGATCAGCATTGTAGTTCTCCCTGGTGGGCTGACCTGGGGGGGAGATGGGACAGATGGCCTCCTGCAGCACTTTGCCAGACAAACCAGGGCATGAGGTACCCATGCGCAGCCCCTCACCCCACCCAATTTTTGGCCTGGATAGCTTTCTGCAGCATCCTGCCAGCCAAAACGGGCACAGGAGGCCACACATGGCCCCCACACCCCGTTTCCACTAGTACCATGGGCTGGTCCTTTGCTATTTCCAGGTTGGACCCGCGGACTAGATTTAAGCACCCTGCAGGCCAGATCCAGCCCATGGGCCTTGAGTTTGACACCCCTGAGTTAGACGAAACCTAAAAGCAGATTTGATGCTTTATTGAACTTTATTCCTCTGAAATAGTGCAGAAATTCCATTAACCCAATACGGTACAGATATAAAACACAATGCTTTTCTATCTGTTATATCAAAAGAAAGAATTTTTTTAAATGCATTAAAATTTTGCACATACGTACTCTACGGCTGCTATCTGGTCCTTCACTTCCACTGATCCTAGTGAATGGTGAACCTCTTGCAAAATCTTGAGTCCTTGAAATCCACTCCCTCTTCCATCAAACTGAGCTATGATGACATTATCAGAGTTGACAAGCACAGAATCCCAGTCAATGTGAAACTTATCTGTAACCAACTGACTGCCTGGAACTTCATCACTGTAAATACCAAAATACCAGAGACAAAAAAAATTGATAATACCATACATGTTCAAATTAATAATTTTTGTAGTCTAAATTATGGAGAAAGAATTAGATAATCCTTCTAAAATACTATTTATTTCATAGCATCACATTAACCACTGCTTATCCCTTATGGGAACAGTAAAGAAAAAACATTTTTAAATTAGACAGAAATAAATGGTTGAGTTTAACATGGCATTAACTAATCTTATAGCTGGAAAATTATAAAACTTTTTTTGTTTTGTTTTGTCTTTGGTGCTTTGAACAAAGCTCACAAGATTTGAGTCAAAGACCAAGGAATTTAACTTTCAAGCAAACATGGCTTTACCTACCTTATAGTATTCTACCTTATAGTAGAAAGGGAATTAATACATAAAAATGGAATAAATTTGGATTGGATAAAAAATAAAAAAAATGAAAATAACATCCAGGGAAGATTCATATTTGGGGAATACTGGGGGGAATAAGATAGATAGAAATCTTAATGAAGTTAATTAATGCCTCAGGATCCAATCTGAGTCAGACCCTGGAGTCAGAGGTGGTGACCGACCCAGATTAGAGCCTGCATTATTATCCTGGGACACATACATTCGCCTTCATTCTTAATTAATACCATTTATGTTTTATGATGTTTTCAAGTAAGCTACCGTTTGAACAGTAATATTTTGTTTTATACAAGACATGGGTGGTGAAGCAAGCAAAATTTAAAAAATGTCTTCTCATAATCTACTTAAGATGGCATGCTGATTAGTAAACCAACTGTGTATGTTCTCAGAACTACTGTACGTGTGATGTAAAATCAGCATTTGGCTACGTATTAATGATGTGTGCAGTTCCCTTGCTGGATTCTCGTATCTCATACATGTGCATGATATATGCATAATCATTGCATAACATCTTCTGTACAAGATTCAGAAGATACATTTCACTGACGATAAAGATATGCAATACATCTTCAAGATGCAACCATGTAGGTTAGATGATAAGCAATATTTTATCTGGCAAATATCTAGAGTAATAACTGATAAAGAGCTGTTATTCTATTGAATTGACTTCCGTGCATGAGTACATGGGCCAACATGGTCACTACCAATTTAAGTTTCAAAATCACCTTCAAAGGCAAGAAGAAAGCATTTTAGTAGCCAAAGAGCTACTCCAAGTACTCCAAGAACAGTTGTATCTTGTATACTGTCAAAACTGGATGTAACCATGGCCACAACCTCCATTGTCTGAATAAGTGCTATAAGGCCAGGTCACGGATTTGCTCACTGAGAGAGAGTACAATCCCATCCAGAGTCAAAGCTTCTAATAAACATGATGGTTCCAGAACAAACCACATATTCTAACTCAGGATTTCTATCTCAGCCTGCTTCAAACTTTAAAAGCCTCCATGTACCAAATCAGTACATCCATTACATTTTCTGAAGCTAAAGATGTAAAGTTGGATATCATCAACATATTGATGATATTATTCTCTGTTCATCAACTCTTTGGGTGGATTTTAATTTGTTTTATCCTATTGTTTTAATATTTCTTGTAATCTAGTTTAATGGTTTTTAAGTATTTATTGTTCTGTATTTTAGTTGTGATCTTCGGAGATTACAAGTTCAAAATATAAATAAATAAAAGATATCTGACATAGAGTATGACAAATTTCTTAAATGAAATATTTTAAAATATCACCGAAAAAAAATGGATTTATGATTATAAGTATAGTTTGAGAGCATAATCTTTAACTAAAACCAGAGTCTATGTAAATAATATAAATTAAGTCCCAATGATTTCAGGAAAGCTTAATCCTAATATGACAAAGTTGCCCCGCAAAGCTGACATTTACCAAGTCTGTGCCTGAAGATACTAATTATGCATGCTTTATGAACTTACAGTGAGAAGAGGATTTAGTATAATTCAACTCTACTGAAGCCAATGTAGCTTTTAAACAAAGAAAAGATAGCAATTATAGAGCAAAATGATGGGCTTTAATTGGTACTCTCTATGTTTCTAACAGTGCAGTCCCACATTCCTTAGTTATAAGGAAAAAATGAGACAGCATTACTTGAGTTGTTACATTTTCAAAATAAACTTTTATTTTGATATAAGAAGTCATAAAACACTATCGCCATTTCTCCTTTGGTTTCAGAGGGCAATATATTCTGCCCTAGGCAATAAATATTGCCTATTGTTAGTCCTGGATCACATTCTTCCTTTTGTAACTATCACGTCTGATAGACCGATATAAGAATATATGTATGTTTTCAGCAGAAAGAAAACAAACAAAATAATTATCTTATAAAACATAGAATAATAAATAATTAATTGGTAACATTTAGTCTAGAATTTAAAGAATATGGGAAAGGTTGGTCATAATAATCTCACAGTAATATTATTATGAAAGAAAAATTGAAAACTGAAGTTTGCAACCAAGGAGACAAATAATAATTCTTAAATAGGCATAATATTCTTCTCACTCTCTACACTATATTGTATGTTACCATGTAACATACATGGTTTGGAAAAGGTGAGCTTTAAGCAGATTAATGTACAGGTAGATGGAAAAATTAGATACTTAGTATTGTATTGCTAAATGATGCTTTCAGAATTAATCTTTCAATGCAACCACATCAAAAAGCACAAAAAGATTTTAGGTTCTACTAACTCAACATGTCAGTCTGATGCCAGTGAAAAGAAAAGTAAATTCCAGCCAGTAAACCTTTTTGCAACACAGACTTCATGGAATAGCAACTCTGCCTTAGTTGTTATTCAATAGCAGACTTACAGATTTATAGTAATAATCATGACTAAACTGACCCCGTCATCAGTCCGCATTTGCTTACAGATTAGCAATCCAGTGCTATATGTTCTGCAGGAATATCTGGAAGTTGAGTCATGGCAGCTGGACTTATTTTCTTGTTGAGTTGAGATGTTCCCTGCCCATCCAAGCAGCTTCTTCAGTCTGAACAAGTTAGTTAGGTCTGAATTGGCTGAGAGGAGTTGGGAAGTGCCAACTCCTAAAATTCTTAGGAGTATTATTGCACCAACCTCAGATTCTACTTGTATTCTACTCTACTCAGATTCTCCTAACCAGCTTGTTCAGACTGAAGAAGCTGCTTGGATGGGTTGTGAAATGTCTCAAACCAACAAGAAAATAAGTTCAGTTACCATGACTCAACATCCAGATGACTCTGTCTAGATGACTGAGAATCTTCATCCCAAAGGTGCTTTTTCAAATGGCAACATTGTTCAAATGGCAGACATTTCACTTTTCCTCCAAGAAGCTTATTTAGTTCCATAGACTACAGAAGAAGCTTCTTGGAGAAGCAGAACCTCTTCAAGGAAAAAACAAAGTCCAGTTGTTTTTGAAAAGCACCACTGAGACAGCCATGAACCTGGGTGACTGAGAATCTCCATAGAGAATCTTTATCAACACATTCTGAAGGAACCTTTCCAACATTACCTTTTTTAAATAAGTTATGAATTATTCTTGATTTGTATTTCATAATGTGGCATGCATAATATAATTTCCCAATTAAACTTTTTGTAGATATTATAGGTGTTTTTTTTTGTAGTGGTAGCAAAAGACTAATAGATATCTTTTGTAGTAGGCTAAAACACAAGTAGAAACACCGGCTTCTAAGAAGCTGATTGATTAGCAAAAACACAGTAAGTAGGTATGTTATTGATGTTATTTATGCTATCAGGGTGAAGCAAATAACTCTCTTGTATTGATTCCAGATGGTGAAGAAAGGGCATAATTCAAAGAAGGGCATGAAAGTTAGGATGGTTGAATCCTGAACTTACTTTTGAAACGTATAAACCTATTTTTGTCTTAATGACAGAATGCTTATCTAAAAATAATTTTAACTTGGGATCAAAGCACATAAAAACAATAGAACACCATGCCAGTTTCTTTCCAATAAAAGGAATTTTTGATTAGTCTCGGATTACCCAGACTTGCATTGTTCATTTCAAAATGCATGGATCAATATTTACCTCCTTACCTTATTTTATAAGATTTGTTTATTGCCCATTCAAATGAATCTGAGCATTGAACAATAAATATGATCTATGATATTTGCTTCTGCCAGCTTAAAATTGTACAGAAAAAGGGGTGCTTAGTTATTTATTTATAGAGCTTATATGGTCATCTATCTCACGCAAAATCCCAAACAATTTACAGGAAAAAAATCACTAAAATCATATCATACCCTTCCCAATTAGACACCATGGCAACCCACATTGCTAATGCTCTGATTCAACTCAGTCCAATGTCTAGGAGAAAAACTAGACCTCTATGGGTTTTTGGGGAAGTCTAAAATGGTATTCCTCTGCCTTTCCCTGGACTTCAAGTAGGAGGTTCTTACAAGAGGTCAGGGTGGCTATGGAAAAGCCATGCTCTGAAAGTGGTTCAACAATTCAATGGACCATTTAAATCTCAGTACAAGCCCACCCTGTAGAGGATAGACTTGTCAAATCACATCTGAAGCATATGAGCTGGTCTATTTTAGGATAAGGGTATTTCCTTAACATTGCCTGTTCAAAGATTGCAATGAATTTTCTGGAGCATGTAGAATGGCTGATTTGGGAGCAACAAAAATCCTGCACCACATAAAATGGAAAGGAAAAGAAATCCAATTGCTTAGAGGGGGGGATGGGACAACTCACCACAGCCAACTTGCTGCAGGACAACTTGCTGAGGGACAATTTAACAATTCTATTTAATGATTTAAAATAAATAAACATTATTTTAATTTTTGCCATTCGCATTTCATTCTGTCCCTCGTTTTGCACCCTTTCTTTAATTATTCTATTCCACTATATCTTTGATATTAGCGTAACTCTTGTCCTGCAGTGAGTTGTCCTTTGGCAAGATAGCTGTGGCACGTTGACCATGGTGAATGGGCATGGCGAGTTGGCCATGGCGAATTGTCATAAACCTGCCTGGAGGCTGTGCATGCCTGCTTGATCTCCACTGAAGAGAAGAGTGAAAATAGCAAGATTCTGGTCAATTTCATACCTGTTTATTTTAAGACTGCAGACAAAAACTGCAGACAAGTGTAAGAAGTATTTTCCTTATTGGATCTGTACTTCAGAACCATTTTTCACACTTATAACTATTACATCATCCTCATGGTCACATGATCAAAATTCAAGCAATTGGCAACTGGCATGTTACACTCTCCCATGGTCATGTGATCACCATTTGTAATCTTCCCAACTGGCTTCCATTAAGCAAAGTCAGTGGGGGAGCCAGGTTTGCTCAATGACCACATGATTCACTTAGCAATTGTGGCTAGAAATGAGGCAAAAGTCAATTAACAAGTGTCTTGCTTAGTATTGGAAATTTTGGGCTCAATTGTGGTTATAAGTTGAGTTTCAAGAAAAAAAATCTTGCAAGAAGAAAATCCATGCAAGAAAATGATGATCCATCAAAGAAGAACAAACAAAGGATGGGTCACTGCTAACAAACATCTTCCCCAAAAATTCCTATTTGAGGAAACTATAATATTAACTGATTCCTCATATCTTCCTCCTTTTTATGTTGTTTCTCTTGAATGCTGTTGCTGTAAGCATCTTTGGGGGGAAATTCCACAATCTGCTTTTCCACAAATGTATCACAGGAAACATTTGTTATCCATTAATTTGTTTATCCATGAACTTGCCAACATTTGAAGACTCAAATGTTGATCGAAGGATAAATAAGTATCCCATAGCACACTGTTATAATGAAGGATATGCTGACACTCATATTGCCAATACTGAACAATTATTACAGTTCCATTAAATTATAATGCTAATATCTCACATCAGAATTAAAATATTTCCTTGCCATTGATGCAAATCCATTTTATCTGTACCTTAAAGAAATATAATCATTTCTGATTCTTACAAGTCAAAGGCAGTATTCACCTTCTCTGAATTTCCTTGGATTTTTCCCCCCAGAAATTTTAAAAGAACTACCACTCAGCACACAAACATTGTTCTCTTTGTGCTTTCCAATTAATGCCATCATAGTCTCTGGTTTCTCAAACAACTTTTTCACAGTATCTTTCTAGTCTAGAATATGGAAATTCTAGAGGCCAAAAAAAATCTAATGATGTTATCAGCTGGCCATATCATCATAATTTAGATTTTGTTATTTAGTACGTTGTCAAGTCTTGCTTGCATATTTTGAGAGTGGTTACAAATGGCTTTTTGTTTGCATTGATCCTATCTTCTATAACAACACGCTTCAAAAGCAAATTTAAACAGAAAACCATGCATCAAGTATACTTAAACCCAGTCTCTTATGCTGTTGGTTATTTTTAACTCTATTTTTAAAAATACAACAGTGTAGCAAAACTACACTTATTTTAGTTCTCAGGATTTATGGAGGAAACATACTCTTTTTAAATCACATCCAAGATAGCACTTGCCTTTTTAGAAAATGCATCAGGGTTCTGGCACAGGTTTAAATTGTGGTCAGCAAGGATACCAGATCCCTTTCTCATATTTTGCTGCCAAGCCAAATCTCAACATTTTTACATTGTACATTTAACCTTGATGCAGATTGACATTTCTCTCTGTTCAATTCTATCTTGTTCATTTCAATTTCATCCCATTGCTCAAACCTATGTTCCATTATTAATGATAACAGAATAACAGAGTGGACAAAGATCTGGGAGGTTTTCTAGTTGAATGCCCTGCTCAGGCAGGAAGTCCTATACCATTTCGTTCTCATTATCTTTTCTTTTGAAGTATTAGTCACCCACCTCATCCAAATGCTACACAAAATTACTCTACACCATTTTCTGTTTATAATTATTATTGAATGTTTGATAATTCTGTTCACATTTTTGTTAAGTAATTTTAATGACAGAACTGCAAAGTTGTTGAATAACAGGCAGCATAAGCATGCAAAACATGGTCTCTGGAATTATTTTCCTACTGGCCTCATTCTAAACCATGTGATCAGGAAAGATGATGTTTAAAAACAGAGGAGCTTAAACTGGATAGTTGGAAACATTACTAAACACTTCCCTACAGATGATTCTTTTTTCTCAGTTCCCAATCTGATCAAGCTCAATTTCAAATACAATCTTTCCTTTGACAGCACCTTCCTATGCATCAAAATTAGTTTTGTTCTCTTCAATTTTTGGAAAGTTACCATGTTGAGGGACAGGCAGAATCTTGACTTCTTTTACATAATTCAGAGTTGTTGAGAGTCAGGTGGAATATAACTTTAATAAATTATTATTTCTAGATGTCCACTGGGTTGGAAAGAATAGAAAGAAACAATAGTGATTTTAATTTAAATAAATAAATAAATAAATAAATAAATAAATAAATAAATAAATAAATAAATAAAGCTAGGCTATGTCCAAATAGTGATATCTTTTTCTTTTCCTTTTCCTGATACAAAGGAAGAAATGGCCACTGTTTGAACAGTTTTTTTAAAGTATGCATATGTGTCAGATTTTTTCCCCCTTAGGAAAACTGTATTCATTCAGGATACAATTATCACATTGACCTCAGAAACTAGTTCTATATTCTTAGGCACTTTTGGCTTTTTTTTTAATTATACAAAGAGACTAATTTGACAGTTTCAGGGTAGAGCTCCTGGCAAATTGGATTGAGGATTACCAACTCCTGCTCTTCTGAAAGATTCAAGGCAAATTAAATCAGTCCCTGAAGGTCTTTCTTGACAGATTTTCTTTTATTGACTTTTCATTATTTTGTGAAGAGATTTCTAAGAATAACTTCTGTTAATGTGAAAATATATCACTGAAAAGGTAAAGGTAGGCCAGAAAGTGGGGAACAGTTCAACGTTTGAGAAAAACAGAAATGAGTATACAATAATTATATTAGAAAACAAACAAACTCCTTTTGTAAAAATAAAGTGTTTGTGTGAATGATTAACTTTATACACTCAAGAGCAACTAAAAATTTAAGTTACTCAAATTAGTAATATTCACTTATCCTACTTTACTTTTAAAATAGTACTCTGCTCAGAAGTAATTGTAGTTCAGTAGTTGCTCAGAAGATGTTTGGAGGCATTTCTGCATTATGTTATTGTCACACTTTCCCTAATACTGGTCATCAACTTTTGGCTGACAGAATTTCTAAATGTAGTTTCTACCCAATCTTTTACACATTGACAAGAAAAATACTGTAGTGGACTCTAGAGTGAAAGAAATATATAGGTTTGTTTCTACTTCCCACTTCTAAATGTGTTATTCTTCTTTTGTACAGCCTACAACATCTTTATTTGGGAAATAAATATGAATGTCACACAGCTGTATCATGATTGGGGAAAGACCTGAATACAGGTAGTCCTTAACTTATGACCACAATTGAGCCCAAAATTTCCATTGCTAAGCATTGTTAAATGAGTTTTGCCTCATTTTACAACTTTTTTGTTAAGTGAATAGAATAGAATAGAATAGAATAGAATAGAATTCTTTATTGGCCAAGTGTGATTGGACACAAAAGGAATTTGTCTTGGTGTAAATACTCTCAGTATACATAAAAGAAAAGATACATTTGTTAAGAATCAAGAATCATAACGTACAACACTTAATGATAGTCATAGGGTACAATCAGCAATCAAATCATACTAGCAAACAGTCAATATAAATCGTAGGATGATAAGTGGGAGGGAAGATTAACAGTAATAGTAGTCCAGACTTTGTAAATAGTTGAACAGTGTTGAGGGAATTATTTGTTTAGCAGAGAGATGGCGTTCAGGAAAAAACTGTTCTTGTGTCTAGTTGTTCTGGTGTGCAGTCATTTTGAGGGAAGGAGTTGAAACAGTTTATGTCCGGGATGTGAGGGGTCTGTAAATATTTTCACAGCCCTCTTTTTGACTCGTGCAGTATACAGGTCCTCGATTGAAGGCAGGTGGGTAGTAATTGCTTTTTCTGCAGTCCTAATAATCCTCTGAAGTCTGTGTCTGTCCTGTTGGGTTGCAGAACCAAACCAGACAGTTATAGAGGTGCAGATGATAGACTCACTGCCATTGTTAGTGAATCTGGCTCCCCCATTGACTTTCCTTGTTATAGGGTTGCCATGACCCTGGGACACTGCAACTGTTATAATTACATGCCAAGCATTTGAATTTTGATCAGGTGACCATGGGGATGTTTCAACGGTTTAAGTGTGAAAACAGTCACTTTTTTTAGCGCCATTGTAATTTCAACCAGTCACTAAATGGATGGTTGTAATTTGAGGACTGCCTGTAGTCATCAGAGGATTGCTTCCAATAAGGGCATGAAGCAAATATCACAATTAGTTGGGATTACTACTAAAACATTGTTCAGCATTACAGGCCCCAACCATGTTGGATCTGATGATCTCCTAATCTTCTCTGTTCAACCCTTAGCTACATACAGTGCATTCAGAAAGTATTCAGACTCCCTTCACTTTTGTCAATTTTGTTATGCTGCAACCTGATTGTACAGTTATTGAAATTCAATTCATTTTTTTCTCATTAATCTATGCTCAGTACCCCATAATGACAAATGAAAACTGAATTTTAGAAATCTCTGAAGCTTATTAAAAAGAAAAAAAACCTGAAATATCACATTAGCATAAGTATTTAGACCCTCTGGAAAGTTGAAATTTAGCTCAGGTGCCTCCTATTTCTCTTGACCGTTGCTGCCATGTTTCTACACCTTGATTGGAATAGACCAATTTGGTAAACTAAATTGATTGAACATGATGTGGAAAGGCAGACACCTCTCTACAGAAGACCTCAGAGCTGAAAATGCATACTGTAGCAGAACAAAAGCCATAGAAGGTCATAGGAACTGCCTACAGAGCTCAGATACAGGATTATTGCAAAGCACAGATCTGGGGAAGGCTACAATAAAATTTCTACTGCACTGAAGGTTTCTAAGAGCACAGTGGCCTCCATGATTCTCAAATGGAAGAAGTTTGGCACAACCAGGACTCTTCCAATATCTGGTCACGCAGTCAAACTGAGCAATCATGCTGTGGGGGTGTTTTTCAGTAGCAGGGACTGGGAGACTGGTCATGGTTGAGGGAAAGCTTAATGCAGCAAAGTACAGGGATAATCTCAATGAAAACCACAGTACTCAGGACCTCAGACTAGGCCAAAAGTTCACTTTCCAACCTGACAGTGGAATAGAATAGAATAGAATAGAACAGAACAGAACATTTCTTTATTGGTCAAGTGTGTTTGGACACACATGGAATTTGTCTCTGGTGCATAAGCTCTCAGAGTACAAGTGATACAACATGATTATAATCATAAAATACATTCATCATAAATCATAAGGTACAAGTCAGTGATTGTCATAGGACACTAAATGAGCAATCAGCATAAACCATACTAGGATACTAAATAAAACAATTAATATAAATCATGAGATACAAGCAACAAAGTTATAAGAAGAAGTGGAATAGGTAATAGAAAAGATGAGAAGGATAATAGTAATACAGCCCTACTAGATAGTTTGACAGTGTTGTGGGAATTAGTTATTTAGCAGAGTGATAGCATGGGGACAAAACTGTCATTGTGTCTAGTTGTTATGGTATGCAATGCCCTAGAGTGTCATCTTGAGGGAAAAAGTGAAACAGTTTATGTCCAGGATGTGAGGGGTTTGTTGATATTTTCACAGTCCTCTTTCTGTATGCAGGTCCTCAATAGAAGGCAGGCTGGTAGCAACTGTTTTTTCTGCAGTTTTAACTATCCATTGAAGTCCGTGTCTGTCTTGTCTGGTTGCAGTGACAAACCAGGCAGTTGTAGAGGTGCAAATGACAGATTCAGTAATTCCTTTGTAGAACTGTATCAGCAGCTCCTTGGGCAGTCTGAGCTTTCTGAATTGGCACAGAAAGAACATTCTTTGTTGTGCTTTTTTGATGACATTTTTGATTTTAGGTGTCCCTTTTAAGTCTTGAGGTATTATAGAAGATAAAAACTTGAAGGTCTCTACTGTTGGTACTATGTTGTCCAATATTTTAAGAGGTGGTAGAATAGGAGAGCTTCTCCTAAAATCTACTGTCATTTCTATAGTTTTGAATGTGTTTAGTTCAAGATTGTTCCGGCCACACCACAAGGCTAGTTGTTCAATTTCCTGTCTATATGCAGATTCATTGCTGTCTTGAATCACTATTGTAACATCTGCATACCTCAGTACTTTTAAAAGAGGGGTCCTTTGACATGCATTCATTGGTACAGAGAGAGAAGTGGAGAGAGCACCCAGCCCTGGGTGTGTGTGATTTTGCCTAGTTCATCTGCTGCTTCCTGCTATTAGAAAGCTTATGATCCACTTACAAATGTGGTCATGGCTAGATAAATCAGTTAAGTTAGAAAAAATATATGGAATGATGGTATTGAATGCCAAGCTGAAGTCTACAAACAGGACCCTTGCATAGGTCCTTGGAGATTCAAGATGTTGTGAGGGGTGTCAAACTCGTGCCATCACGGCATCATGTGTTATTGTAACTTTTTTCCCCTTCGCTAAACAGGGTGTGGGCATGGCCAGCATGTGACGTATCCAGCCTGCAGGGCGCAAGTTTGATAGCCCTGTTGCAGGATGTAGTACAGAGCTATATTGACAGCATCATCTGATAATCTATTTTCTCAGTAGGCATATTACAAAGGGCGTAACAGCAGATCCGTGATGGTTTTCAAGTGGGCCAGCACTAACCTGTCAAAGGTTTTCATTACTATGAATTTCAGAGCAACCAGTCTGTAATCAATCAGCTCCTTGATAGAGGTTTTCTTCAGCACTGGGATGATAGTAGAGCATTTGAAGCAAGAAGGAACATAACACATCTCTAGTGATTTATTAAAGATGTGGGTCAGCACAAGCTTTCAAGCAAGAAGGAGTTACTTTGTCTGTGTCTGATGCTTTTCCAGGCTTTTGTCTATGAAATAGATCTCACGATCTTTTTCTGTGATCACCAGAGATCAGGGCGCCAAAGGGATGAGGTCACTTGTAGGAGGCATGGCTGATGTTGGTGTATCTGAGATGGAGATGGTGACAATAGTTGACAGTGCTTTCTTCTCAAACCTACAGTAAAACACGTTCAGGTCACCTGTCAGTTGTTGATTCCCTTCAGCATGGAAAGGAGGCTTGCTGTAAACAGTGATATTTTTATCACATTTGCTGGTTTATTTGTTGAGAGCTGATTCTTTAGCTTTTCAGAGTAGCTTCTTTTGCTGCTCTGATCTCCCTTTCTGGCCTGATTGTACAGCATTCTATCTCCTTTCCTGTAGACTTCCTCTTTGGCATTGCATTTAGCTGTGAAACAAGGCTTGTTGTTACTGTATACTCACAGGTTTCTGGTCAGCACACACATAGGTCTTCACAAAAACTAACATATGATATTACAGTATCTGTCAGTTCATCCAAGTCTACAGAGGTATCTTCAAAAACGTTCCAATCTGTGCAATCAAGGCATTTTATCAAACATATTTATTTATTTATGATTGTATCAAGAACTACAAACCATTTCTTTTTAATGGTTTAGTTAAAATTACCAAATCTCAAAGGAAACCAGCTTGTAAACTTTTCTTTTAGAATACTATTCTAAATCTTTCTTTTAGAATACTATTTGCATATCTACACTATGTTGCAAACACAGCATTATCTTAAGTTGACTGGAGACCTGTTATTGGAAGCTATATCTGCCCCCAAAAAACAATGACAGTAAGTGCTCTGTTGTGTTCACAATGCAACTATTTTTAAGGATATTAATAATTTACAAATTGTCTTTATTTAGTTTGGAGGGATGACATGGCCCAACCTGTTAGTTAACAGCATAGCATCTGTCACTTTTTATATTATTCATATTTTGCATGTTCTAGGTTGAGAAACTGAATATGTTCACACCTAAGGCTAAGTCCTATTTTTTTAAAAATGTGCTTGATTTGATGAATAAGGAATACATATGTATAAGCTATAATAGGTGGAATTAAGAGAACCACATTATCTTTAATATAATAGCACCCAATTCACACATTATGCTAACATATGAATTTGTGTTTGAAAAATATTTATAAGCCACAGCTGTTTAAAATATTTATTTATTTATTTATTTATTTATTTATTTATTTATTTATTTATTCGACTTGTATGCCGCCCCCTCTCCGAAAGGACTCGGGGCGGCTCACAGCTAAAAACACAACAATAAATAAATTACCTAAAAACATATTAAACAAATTACAAGCTGAATTGGAATTAAAACCCCAAAATTAAAATGAACAAACCCCCAGAGAATATATATATAAATATAGCTTCTATAATTGGAAGAGTGCTTAGAAATCATATATCAATGCTATTAGAAGAGCTTATCAGCATAAGAAGCATTTTCCAGATGAGAAATGATAAATAAACGTAACTAGTTACTCTACCAAGATGTACTAGAATTTTCAAGGGGATTGTACAATGAAATCAAAAGAAGATTCAATAACTGAGGAATGTTTTTGTCAATTTCTTATGTACAATTAAAAGAAAAATTTAAAGTAGATAAAGGATATTATGATTTTACACAGAGTAAGATTGAATTTGAAATAGAATTATGTACAGCATAATGATGAACATGTTACTGCTAAAATGAATTAATCTTTATTGAAATATAAGACAAAAGACCAAGTGAAATAATGTATCATAAAAAGAGCGAAAAACTTTAGCTATAATATATATATGGACCATTGGGAAAATATGTGGTTGAAAGGATTGAAATTTACATTTGTTCCAATATGTTTGAAATGTTTATTGAAATTTACATGTTTGCTGCCAAAGAAAAATTGAATCTAGATACATATAAAAGGTACTTGAATCTTTGTCTAGAACATATAAAAGTACTTGAATCTTTGTTGGAAATGTGAACATAAAGATACATTTTTATCTTGTTTAGTGGCCATGTAAAAAAAAGCTAAAATGTTTTGGATAAAAATGCATGCATTAACTGAAAAATTATTAAAACTTAAAGTTCAAGTGGAACCAGAGAATCTTCTTTTAGGACTAATGGATAAGCAATCAGAAAAAAATAATAGAAGTTTGTTTTTATATATGACAATTGGAGCAAAATTATTATATGCTCAAAAATAGAAAGTCTTGACATTAATTACAACAGAGGAATGGTTGGTGAAGTTGACAAAAGTTGTAAAGATAGTTAAATTAATTTCTTCAGTTAGAGAAAAATAATGTCTACCATACACTTATGGTATATTTATGGTCAACTGGAAATCCCTTGCACTTGTGATTTGTGATTTTGAAGAGTAGGAAAAAAAGTTAATAGAAAAAGTGAGAGTTTTTTTGTAATTTAAAAAAAGGAAAATTTTTGTAAATTTCCTTCCTTCCTTCCTTCCTTCCTCCCTTCCCTCCCTTCGCATTTTTACATGTTTTATAAAATGTTAATAAAAATTTACTTTAAAGAAGTATTAGAACAGCTTAACTGGGGTGCTTCTAGACTGAACTCAAAGTGCTACTATGGAACATTGTTCTAAATGAGGGGTGTCAAACTCATGTCGTCACGGCATCATCACGTGATGTATTTGCAACTTTCTCCCCTCTTTGTTAAACTGGATGTGACAGGGCCAGCATGTAATGCATCCTAATTGCAGACTGCAGATATGACAGACCTGAGCTAAATGGTTTCTCCCCCCACATGTTGTCTTACTATCATTGAAATTGACATACCAGCATTTTTAATAAGAAAATTCCCCATGCAAAGTAGAAAACAAGTATCTAATGAACTTGCTGAACTGAAGTATTAATCTGTAGAATGTTCTCAGGAAATCTTGCTTGCTTTTTATAACAGGCTTATTTTTATTGCATAAAATCTAATACTCTCCTACCGTTTCCAAATATTTTAGGCCACTTTAATTTTTCTTTATTCAGCTCTGGTTTTTGTGGGATATTTATACATACATACATACATACATACATACATATATATATATCAATCAGTGGTGGGATTCAAATATTGTTGCTACCGGTCCGGTGGGCATGGTTTGGTGGGCGCGCTTTGCACATGTGCACACACTTTGCGTGCACGTGCATGCCAAACACGCATTTTGCACAGGCACAGAGGTGTTTGCGCAGGCGCAGAGGCGTTCTAATTCGCCTCCTGCAAGCCTGCACGATCCCAGTCGCTTCAGCAGCTGCCATGCGGCACTATTCTGTGCCATGCAAAGCAGCTGCACTTCAAATTCAGCAGATAAAAGTGAGTATGGGAGCCCCGGGCGGGCAGGTGGGCCCAACAGCAGAGCGGCGGAGAGAACCTGTTCAGTCTCCACTGCTTATCGCTCCTACCGGCTCACCAGAACCGGGCTGAACCGGTCGAATACCACCACTGATATACATACATACATACATGCATGCATGCATGCATGCATACATACATACATACATACGTGCATGTGCACATTTTTTTAAGCTGAATATTTGATAGTATTTATAGTATAGTATTTATTATGGTAGTATTTATTAATGAAACATGAAACAAATTAGAAGATGGTTAAAAGTAGTTATGTGAATCAGGAAAATAAGTTTAGTGGCCTGCAGGTAAACAAGTCATATGTTGAAAATTCCTCTTGGTGAAAGAAAGAAACAGTAGAGTAGTTAACCTTATTTATATCCTAAGTTAGTTCATTGGCAATTAAACAGATATATGCATGTCCACAACCAGGCAGCCATGAAAGCTACATAATTGTTCCACATTTTATTCAATCCATTTAGAACAAGAAGGCAATAACAGTGTCCAAATTCTATTGGAATTGTTTATTTATGTACTTATTTACTTACTTACTTGGGCTTATAAGCTTATAAACCAACTCCAATAAGAAATGACTGTGTGCAGTTTAAAAATTCTAGAGAATAAATAAATCCTTAGTAAATAAATAAATATACAGTAAATTATAACTCTTTCATTTTACAGATCAGTGATGCTCAGTGAATGTACTGATACTGATTAAATACATTATTTTAAAAATCAAATCTTTATGTTATGCCAAGGGTGTCCCTGAAGCCACTTTCATATGAGAACTATAATTAGTGGCAACTTCTCCTTCTGTTCAATATTAGAAAGGAAGGAAGAGACATTTCAAAGTATATTCTCTTCTGCTG
Organism: Naja naja; assembly: GCA_009733165.1. Taxonomy (NCBI): domain Eukaryota; kingdom Metazoa; phylum Chordata; class Lepidosauria; order Squamata; family Elapidae; genus Naja; species Naja naja. The sequence continues at coordinate 233,045,810 of CM019148.1, read as the reverse complement.
ATTCTCCTAATTCATATATTACCTATTCACTAATATTATAATTCAATAGACAAAAAGATTTCTTTAAGAAACCATGAGGGTTTTCACCATTCACTGAGGGCTGCAACTTTTTAATGTAGTATTTCATTTTAATTTCCTCAGCTCCTTTAATGGCATTCTATATGCTTTATGAGTAAGGTGACCAGACATCCCGCTTTTGGCGGGACAGTCCCGAGTTTTAATAATTTGTCCTGCGTCCCGCGGCATTTTAAAAAAGTCCTGATTTTATTAGCAGAAGATTATCAGGTACTTACTTACTTATCAGGTGGGTGGTGGAGGCTGCACGGAAAAAGAGGCAGGGTCGTGGCCGGTGAGCACCTGTGGGGAGGGGTGCCCCTGTCGCACTGCCAGGACTCGGGATATTGCAGCCCACTCTCCTGGCTGAAGGGTCCATTGGACGGGAAGGGTGAAGGTGACGCCCCTTCCCGACAGGTGGGCTCTGGTGGGGCAGGAGGAGGGAACTTGCCATGGGACTCTGTCTGCCTCACACACCACCGTGCATTCCCAGCCATGGCTCGCAACTTCGAGCTGCTCTTCGAGTCCCTCGGCCACTTCGGCAGGTAAGCAAGCCCTGCGTGGAGACTGGGGGGTTAGGAAGGAGGCGCCGGGCAGGAAAAAGACTCGCTCTTCGCTCCTCTCTCACTCTCTCTCTCTGGACAGGGTTAAATGGACCGCACGGGATGGGACGGGGGGACGAGGCAGCTCAGGATTGCAGGCGTGCCCGACTTTCCTCTTTGCTCACCCGGAGCAGTGTGTAACTGCGCGGGAAAGACAAGGGAGCTACCTGGGATTGGGCTCCAGGGTGAGACACGTGGCTGCCAGGGGGAAACCGATTTAGGCACCTGCAGCAACAAATCCCTCACGTCACCCTCGCCCAATCCGTGGGGGTTTTCCCCTCAACCAAACGCCTGGTTCGCAGGATCCGCTGGATTACAGGCTGGTTTGGGAATCAACATCTATTCGAGCAGAACCTGAGAGAGGTCGCTGGTAGCTTGGTGACTAAAGATCTGAACCCATAAACACCTCCCCCCACCCCAATCCTAACCTGGCACATGCTTGTGACTTTAACCCCTGAATTTTGTGACAGAGGAGAAGCGATGTCGGCTTTGGGGAGCTAGAAATGGGTAGCGGAGACCTTGGCGATCACGTGTTATGTGGTGGAAAGGTGTTACGTGGCGGATTTAAGGCCATGTGGCTATTTCGCCAGGATATGAGTTTCATATTATTTTTGTTAATTTTATACTTAATGCAAATTAATGTAAATTTTTACATGCAAATTTTTACATGCAAGTTTTTAATCAAGAACCCCCCCCCCATCAATGGTGTCCCGCTTTACCAATGTTAATATCTGGTCACCTTATTTATGAGGCACCAGTAACAATTACCCAGAAGGTAAAACAAAAACAAACCACAGCATCATTTTTATGTTGGTATAATACATAATATCAGTATGAGCTATAAGGTATAAAAATGATCCTTTCATCATTATTCAAAATTGTCACTTTCCTATAAAACTGATGGTGGCCGTGAATTGCATAGTTATTTCCCCTTATTTTCACATACCTGAGAAAACTCTTGTCAGAATTGTAAAAAGGATAGGAGGATCTTGATTATTTCTTATAGTTTTTCGATGTTAATAATAACTTATTTGAGTGGTCTATGCCAGTTTACTTCTTTTTTCCTAATCAGAAACTACAGGCCTCTAATGTTTCTGCATCTCCAAAATAGACAAAAAAATTAAAGAGGATACAGAAAGTGTCCACCTCTAAATTTCATTTAAAATTGGCTTAATCCATTAGGAATTTTGGATGAAGTGAATATTGCCTAGATGCCATTTTTACTCTTTGAATATGGTCTGAACTTGTTTAACATCTTCAGTATGAGTGGGAAAAATGTTTTGGATTCTAAGTATTTTTAGCTCAAAGCAGGTTGTTCTGACCTTGTTAAATGTGTTCTGACCATTCCAGAAATGTTCAGACTGTCCGTTGTGTCTGAAATTAGTCTTACAGATGCCAAACAAGCATACTCTGGGCACTTTTGAAGTGTTTTATGATTAGTATATTTGCGGTAGGGACAAAAAGTTCCAAATTTGAAAACTACTGCATGCCACTACCTTTTAAATTTATTAAAAACAATCATACAGGTATTATTTCAATAATATAATAATAATACTTGCCCTGCAGAAATGGAGGCAGAAGTTTAGTTCAAGTTAAACAAATGGTCAAAAAAGAAAAACATGCATTGGCTGATTACATAAAAGACCGCCAAGAACATGCATTGATACAAATTGGAACTTACAGAATGTGCAGAAAACAAAACATAAATATCAAAATAAAATAGTAAAAACAAGAACAGAATGCTGGCAAGGAAAAGCACTGCACAATCAAATTATAAAAAAGATCAAAGAGAAAGTGGATAAAGATAAAAATCTGGCAATGGTTTACAACTGGAGTATTAAAAAAAAGTTGAAGGCTTGATTGATATGGCAGTTGAATAATACAATCCCAGCACAATTTGCAGTATACAGTAAGCCAACATCAATTCTACAAAAACAGATTCTGTAACAGCTTTGTTTCCTATGGCGTCCATCTGTAAACTCTCAAAGATTAGTTTTCTCGTCATGTACCTGTATACATCTGAACTAGATTACGTTGTTTCTGTGTGTCATGTAATATATGTAGGTATATACATACTTTTGTATTTATTTATTTGTTCATGTTTATGTATTCCTATTGGAGGTGGTGACCCTTTGAGAGCTGTATGCAATGAAATTTCATTTTAAATATCTGATTAGTGTACATTCAAATGACAATAAATTTATTCTAAGTTCCAATTCTTTGAAAATGGATAAGAATCAAATATTTGACAAGACAGGTATATAGAGCCATCTTGGATTACACAGTAAACAATTCTTCTAACCTCCATAACTGAGAATGAATTTTTTTCTGCTTTTTAAAAATCATTTATGTCATCATTAATTACATTATAGCTGTATGAACATATGATGCTACTTTTGTAATTAAAATGGCCATTCTTAACCATATAACATATAAACAATATAATACATCAATTTCACAAATTTTAATAATATTAGGCTTATACTTACACTATTAGGAGAAGTGGATACATATTTCTTGTTCTGAGAAATCCTTTGGAAATGTTAACTGTAAAGGAAGTTCTTTTAAGAAAAGAGCAAAACATTAAAAGGCTGGTAGTTTGAAAGATGAATTAAAAATACTATTTGAAAACATATATTGACTTTTCCAAAATTCCTAGTATATTTACCATAGTCATCAATGTGAAGCATTCTAGTTTCTATTAAGTAGTTTTTCTCATTGAAATTGCTTCTTTTAAAACAGAGTTATTTTCTAAAATATAAAACTCTGTAAAATAAAAAGGCCAAGTTTAGTTTTTAGTTTTATTGGACTTATATGCCGCCCTCTCTCCTAGAGACTCAGGGCAGCTTACAATAAAAAAGCAATACAATTAATAAAATACATTAAACAAGTGAACTAAGCCCAATAAAGATTAAAACCCAATACAATTTAAAATAAAATAAAACCCCACCCTTACCCTGCAGTCAGTCTGGACTGCGAAACCACCAGGTCTTTAGGTCGCGGCAGAAGGAATGGAGGTTGGGAGCCAACGGAGCCTCAAGGGAGTCGATTCCACAGGGTGGGTGCTCCCACAGAGAAGGCTCTACCCCTGGGCACCACCAGCCGACATTATCTAGCTGACGGGCACCCCAAGGAGGCCCTGCCTGTGGTAGTGCATAGGGCGATTGGAAGTCGACAGCTGGCAGGAGATGCTCCCGCAAATACTCTGGACCCAAGCCATGCAGGACTTTGTATGTTATCACTAACACCTTGAAGCTCACCGAGGGCAACGAAAGGAATCAATGTACATGCATGCTTAATTGGATGGAAATTTTAAATACAATTTATATGACAGATGCAGTCCATATTTTTAAGACCAACTTTTGAAAGGCATATCTAAGCGTAAAATAAATATGGATATACTGTAATACACATACATATTAGTGGATTTTGATAAATCTCTCAAACTGTAAAATTACAGTTTGAAGGATTACGATGCCTTTAAAAAAAAGAAAAAGGCATCAGTTGCATACGGATAGCTATTTGACATGTTTCCTCTAAACAAATACTTAAATTGGTAACCCATGTCAGTTTAATGAAATAATTAATAATCTAGCTAGGAAGCAGTTCCAAAGTGTCAACTAAGCTGTTTTTAAAAAATAATAATTGACTAAAATTGAATCATTTAATTTTATTTCACTAATAGGAATGATGATCAAGTTTACATATATGTATGTATGTATGTTTCCACAATTTTCTATACAATAAATTTTCCTCTGAATTTTTACAGGCAAGATTCAGCACAACAGTGTTTCATTTCTAAAACTATGATTTCATTGTATATGATTTAGTCTGCTATATTTATTATGGGCAAGAATATTGTGCTTTAAATCAAAATACATATGTGAACATTCATTTAAATTCAAGCATTTCCCATTTAAAGTGAATAGTTGAATTATCCAAATAATGCACATTTCCACTGAATATACTGAAGTTATATATTTTGAAGAGATATTTCAAAAACATATTTTGAAAAAGTTACTTCTATAGAAAACCTATATGTATTTGCATGTACTATATATGTGTCTTATATATGTGTGTACATGAATGTGTTGAATTGCTTAAACAGAGAGATTTAAGCACACATAATATTTGTATCATTAAAAAAGGATGAATTAGATGACTGGCACTCAGAAACAATTCCTTAATCTAGACTAATTGTATTAGAGTTATAAAGTATTTTAAGGCATATATTAGAATTTGCATAGTTATTTAAAGATATTGTGCCACTGTGCCATCTAATTATTGTAAGCATTAATGGAAATAAAGAGTATACAATAATCTAAGATCAGTCTGAAAAATCCCTGATAAATTACAGCTACTGTATTAATTACTGTCCTATTGCTTAGTGCATGTTATTCCTAGGTTGTAATTAGATAAGGTTTAGAAATTAATTTCCTGATGGTCTCAATTGAAAGGGAGAAACCCACAAGAAAACCCCCAGTGAACTGGTATAACTTACTTTCAGGATTAACTGTGCTGTGCAGGCTAACAATCGGAACACCGGGCCTGTAAAACACAGAAAAACAGGCACACAGAGGAAGTAAATAAAAGAAACTAGCTTTGGATTCCTCAACTTAAAAAAAAAACTAAAGCAAATATAAATTATTCTAAGACACAGTTTTCAGTACTACTACTGCATATGCTTTAATACTTAGCATATGAATGGTCCTATTAACGCCAAGGCAATATCATAGTCTGCTGGGAAATAATAAATGCGTGATTGTTATTATCTTCATCATTTCAATTTTACATCTGAGAAATGACACATAGAGCGATTAATAGCCTGATTATATAAAGCACAGAGTACCTGCAGTACTATTAAATCAAAGAGAGAACAGGAGCATTCAGACTTTGCAAAGTCATTTGGAGGCCATTAAAACTGAGTGGAAATCTCAGAAGAAACATATCCAAATGTCTTGTAGCTTTGATTCAATGCACAGACAAGAGTGCCCTGGTAAAGGGGGCCTGATTTCATAGAATAATAGACATGGAAGCAGACTTTCAGGATGTCAAACCTGTTCCTCATGCTGCTCAATGCAGGAATCAATCAAAATATCCTTACTTCTACTTGAACACACTAGTGAAAGAGTCCACCCTAGTCTTTCTCCTCTTATGGTATTGCAATCTGCAAAGTTCAGAATACAGGATGTCTTTAGAAATGTTTTCCCTTAGAACTGTGGATTGTGAAATGACTGTAACCGTAAGTATAATAAATAAATAAACAAACAAACAAACATAAATATCTGTGTATGTAATTCATTCTCCGGCAACCTCCATAACCTTCCTAGGCATTTTACTAATGAATACAGCAATGTTATTTATGTCACTAATTGACAAATGTGATCTCGATCTGCAACTATCCAAGCTTTTGGCTGTGTGTAATTTGAACACATTGAAAGAATGAGTGATATCCTCTTAAATAGTTAAAATAACCAGTGACCTCAACTTTAGTACATCTTTTATACAATTACTTCTAACCATCCCTCTCCTTGGTTCTTTATTTTGTAGACCATTCTATCATAGGAATGCTCAAATTTATCATACAAAATTTAAACTGTCCAGTAACCAATTTTCATATGTAATATACCCAACAAATCTATAATGCTAGAGTTGAGATTTTGTAACTACTGTAATGATATAAATATTTTTATTTGTAATACTTATCACTGAGATACATTTTTCTGAAGTTCAAAAACATTTCATTTTTAAAAAAAAAAAAATTAATAACAGTAAAAAGAGATCCTGGCTTACCCTTACACTGTAGAATGAAATATTTGATTGAAGGACTAAACTTTGCATTAAAATATGTACAATGCTCTTTCATAAAATTGCATGAGAGGCATTGACGATTCAGCAATTCAGTTGTTGACACACTAAGGAAGTAAAAATATATGATCAAGTACAAGAAAATCTATAAGCTAATGTTCACTGCAAATATATTATTATAGGGAAAATTCTTTGGATTTGTCAATATTTCAGACACTACAAGTAGTCCTCAACTTACGACCACAATTGACCCTAGAATTTATGCTACTAAGCAAGACAGTTGTTAAATGAGTTTTGCCCCATTTTATGACCTCTCTTGACACAGTTAAGCAAATCACTGCAGTTGTTAAGTTGTTAAGTGAATCCGGCTTCACCATTGACTTTGCTTGTCAGAAGGTTGCAAAAGGTGAACCTATGACCCCAGGACATGTCATAAATATGAATCAGTTGCCAAGCACCTGAATGTTGATTATGTGACCATGGGGATGCTGCAATGGTCAGAAGAATGAAAAATGGACATAAGTCACTTTTTCAGTGCCATTGTAACTTTGAAAGTTCACTAAACATACAGTTGTAAGACTTGGAGTACCTGTACTGAACAGAGCTACATTGTTTCTTCTGTCAAACGTCCTCCCTACGTATCACCAATTTTTCTCTAGCAAAGGAATGCAGTGGGGAATGGAGGATATGGAAATACATACAGTATTTGTGAATACCAGGCTTATAATGAAGAGAACCACACTGATTTTTATTACTTGTATTTCCTTGGTATTTTCCGATGCATATAAAATGCTAACTAGGCTTAGTATTATACTGTGAAGGATGTCTTTGGGTTATTATCTTTCTGTCACAATATATATTGTTCCTATGAAATTTGCTACTTTTATAAACCCACAGATTCATGCAGAATTTCTAAGGTATGCACAGGATCTCTTTTGACATTTAAGTTAATAGCTTTTTTGTAAACAAAGAGAGACAGCCCTGTCAATCACTTAGGAATCACATTGCACCAGATCTGCTTACCTATGTAATTGTCTTCCTCTTGGTGAATTTTCAGTACTTAAAAAATAACTGGCAAAATGAGGAAAAAAAACACCTTTAGGCCAGATGAATATATACTAATTTGCTGTAGATAATAAACATAATGAACATCAGACCTAAGGATTTCAATAATATAAGAGAAGAGCAGGGTCATTAGATAGATTGAAGTGGCTATCCACAAAACATCTTGAGACTAGTTTATTTCTTTACATCCTAATTTTGCATTAGCAAAGAAGCCTTGCAATTCTAGACTTATTTTCCCCTTTCAGGATAAGATATCCAACTCATTTTTGAGGCCATAGTACAGTTTTGTAATCATGAACATCATGATCATTCATGTTGACTAGAATGTGTCCTCAGGTGATTAAGAAGAAAACTCGAGAATTAGCATATCTGACTTTGTAAAAATAAAACTGAATTATTGCATATGCTATATTCTTTGCAGATGGAGCTTAATGAATGTTTAAGATACTTGTTTTTATCAGAAGTCTTACTGTTTTGTATTCAGAAGAGATTGTCTGCCTCAATTCTCCCAGATTAAAAAGGAGAAGCAAATTAACTAATGATCAGGCAGAACAACTGATCTTGTTCTGAGAAAAAGAATGCAGGTTTTCAAAGTACCCACCTTGTTTGCATTAGAGACAACAGAGATATTAAAGACAACACAGACTTTAGCTTATTCTCATACTGGACCAATAACTAAACATCTGTTATATTGGAAAACGGCTTCAACACTTCTACATATTTAAATGAAATCCTTTATAAATCTCATCACATTCAACAAGGTTTATTTCTATGCAATACAGGATTGAAGTCTTAACAAAGGCAGTTATTAATAAATGATGTTTTCAATAATTCCTGAGAAATCCTTTCTGTTAACAGTATTGGGAAGCACATCCATTTACAACCTAAGAAAATCAAACAAGAACCATTCCTTATTATTCTCGAGGTAAGCAGATTTTAAAAATGGAAGATCCAAAGGTGAAAATGTATTTAATTTTTAAATCCTAATGATCTGACTACTTAAGATTCTAAAAGCAAGACCACTTGGAAATATTATTGCCTAACCCAGTGTTTGGATTTTCTTATTTCAATCAATACTTTGAAGCAGAATTTATTACAGCCTAGCCTTATTTTAATATTCAGGAAAAGTTCTAGAATATATCAAGAGATTAAATACAGTTTGTCTTTGTATTTATGGTTCATGGCTAGTATTACCATTTAGTAACAAAAGAAACATAATTAACATTGCTATACCAATAACATTGAATCTATCTTGATAACACAGATATTTTACCTGAACAGACAAAGAAAAATAATGCTCACATCTTTTGGGTATTTTCATCATATGCCAAGATTTTATAACTTCCCAGTTCCTGATGTCAGATGTCGGTATACTAAATTGTTCATTTTTGATCTGCAAAAAATAACAAATTTAACCTTTTTTTGTCCCACAATTTAATTGATCAAAGCAATTATTGACAGCAGAGGTCAAATTCTATGGGCCCCTTTGGTATCAGGATATATAAAAGGCTGCAACTTAAAAGAAAGAGAACTGAATGGAACAAAACACAATGAAATGACAAATAAAAATAGATATATTTAGGGTTTGTAAAATTAAGAGATGAAAGATGCATGAGAAATATGGAATATATTTAGTAGGGAGTAAGATAAGAAAGTATGTTGTCAAGGTGGTGATGTCAAAATGTATGTGTGTGTGTGTGCATATATATATATATATATATATATATATATATATATATTTGTTTTCGTAGATTTTCACGGGTAAAGGTATGTAGGTCTTGGTGTATTCAGGTCTTGTCCCATGTAAGATTGAGAGTATCTTGGCGACGTTTCGACGAGATCCCACTTGCCATCTTCAGGCTGGTGTCTTCGGCTTTGCTGGCACAAGCACAAAGCCAAAGACACCAGCCTGAAGATGGCGAGTGGGATCTCATTGAAACGTCGCCAAGGTATTCTCAATCTTACAGGACAAGACCACTACACCAAGACCTACATATATATATATATATATATATATATATATATATATATATATATATGTATATTTGTTTTCGTATATATGTATATATATATATGAATTCTCATAATGTTGCTTGATGCTTAAGGTTTGTTGACTGAGAAGTTATATGTCTGTATTTCTGTATGCAAATGATGCTGTGATTTTGCCTGGAGTATAGAATGATTTGCAGCAAATGTTAGATATATTGTATGATGTAGTGAGAAACATGAATCTGAAAATTCATGAATCAAAGCTCAAGGTATTTGTGTTTAACAACACATAGAATGAATAATTAACCACAAGTTTCATACAAATGGTAAAAATAAGCAAATAGCTGACTTTGTGTATCTTGGAAAAATGTTAAGTGAAGATAGAAAAATGAATGCACAGGCAAATGATGGTAAAAAGATAGTACGTAGTATGCAGGCTATTGTGAAGAATGAATATTTATTGAAATAAGCAAAAATGGCCTTCTATAAGAGGGTGCTTCTGGGTACTGTCTTGTATGAAAATGTAAGTCGATTATGTTAGGAATACAAAGAATGTAAGTTGAGTGCAATGAAAATGGGTTATTTAAGTTTGCAGTAAAATAAAGATAGGGCCAGAATGAACAGAACTAGATGGAATGCAAAAGTGAGTGATGAATACAAAAGTAATATATCTGGGGCATTGGCAGAGAAGTAAAAAAAAACCCTTAATACAGCAACCTAAATTGCATATAAAACAAGGGTCATGATTTCAGTTGTATAGTTGCAGCTGTTATTTTGACCCCTTGAGCCTCCTTGCACCCAGGTACTCTTGAAATACACTGAGGGGATTGAGACATACTACAGAATGAGGATCAAACTGTATGAAAGAAAAGTGAATGGATTGAAAGGAAGAGAATGAATAAGAAAGTCATGTTTGGATGATGATGATACTATCCTTAAAGAGAAACAAAATACAAATTATAGCATTTGTTTCACTGAGCATACACCTGTGTTAGAAAAACACCAATGTCCATACATACCATGGGTTTTTGGAAGGTAAAGTCAACAGATATCGAACTGTTGTATCTCATGTTAATTTCCTTGAATTCTCAATGACAGTATATCCTATAGCAGTCTACATGTCCTTAAATGGGATTCAAGAAAGCACATTTTTCCTTAATGTTTATATAGTTAAGCTCTAAATCTTTTCACGAGCAAGGAACTGTATCTTGGTCTTCTGATAATGAAAATTACAGTATATAGATACAATGTCTCAATACTTGACTCACAAAATAGCATTAGCTGAAGATGTTATCTACTTGGGTAATGAAACATGTTCAAAAACAAAACAAAACAAACCAATTCAGAGAACACTAAGGACTCCACAGCTCAACCCGAGTTACAAATATTCTCTTCTATTAGCATCAATAATGTTTAGTTTAGTTAGATGAATATATTACTTGCAGGAAAATAGGAGAAAGAAGAAATAATGGTCAGCAAGAAATAATTCACAAATAATGTAAATGTTAAAGCTGGTGCAATAGAGACTTCTGCTAATGAAAACAGCATCTATATTTAGCATCCATATCTTTATTAATATTTATTGATATCAATATGAAATATACTCATGCCACTGACTTTAAAAGAATCAAACAGAGCTTCAGCACAGGGTTAAAGCTAACTTCTTGTCTGTCTTTGGCTCAGATTGAATTTAAAACTGTGTGCCTAGAACTGCATCATGAAAAGCTCATAGGCTCTAGTGTTTTGGACAGGAAATCTTTTAATGCATGTTCCTCATCCTAGGGAGATTTATTTCTTAATTTTCTTTGCAAAATTAATAACAGTATGGAGATATGGAAGGGCCCATTTTTTATGGTACATCTTCATTCCAGAAAGCAGGGTAATTCTGGAATTAGAATCTAGGCTGGAATCTAACTTAAGTAAAGAAGCTCACCTGAACATTAAACATAGCAATATGGTGGAATTCACCACGACCACCTTGTTTAACTGGAACTGTCATAAAAAATGTATTGCCATCTTTAGAAAAAACTGGTTCCTCATTCTGTAAAAAAAAATCAGAGAAAATATTATTGTTAAAAACTACCTCATATATGCTATCATTTTTATGGATGGCATATTCAAATACTGAACACATTGAAACTAAACATTAAGGCATAAATATGATTCTATGTTTTTACTGTTTTTACAATGGCTTATAAGCCATCTAGGGTCACGGTGCATAAGGTGGGTGGCTACATATATCTTCTAAATGAAATAAAGAGGCAAGAAAATAAAGCACACAAATAATTAAAAAGGGAAGTCCATTACTCCCCACCCACAAATAGTAATTTTAAACTGCTTTGGAAAAGAGTAAATCCTTCTTTGTGTCTTTAGGTTAATGTATGGAAGGCTTAAGGTAAGCAGAGAACAGAGTTCATAGGTGGGTCTCACCTTGATTTCCTGACCTCCATGAATTTTGACAGAGGTCCAAAGTGAAACTGAACTTGCCTTCACAGGAACACAAGAAAGCTTTCTATGCAAGCTGGCTCTGGGAACATTCTGAGAGACCTCCTCACCTTGAAGGAAATGCAAGTACATTCTCCTGACCTCCAGAAAATTACTTAAAGAGAGCTAACCTCCTAGAATCCAGGACATCTTTTTACAGTGAAATATAATTACCATTAACACTGTAGGAAACTTACATGAAACTTCTGTCTTCCAGTAGTTACTAGTGTGAATCATTGGCTATGTCTGTATTTTCTTAGGGATTGTGATATCTGAAAATACAAATATAGTCCATGATAATCACTTCACACTTGTATGCATGTATGTATGTGTGTGTGTGTGCAGCTTGCCATACTAGTTCCCATGGAAGAGGCTTATTTAGGATCCCATTGGCCAAAGAATTTTGGCTGGTTAGGTCTATGAGAAGAGCCTTTTCTTCTGCAGCCCTTGCTCTCTGTAATATTTCCCATTAGAGGTGAGATCTTCCCCACACTCCTGGCCACTGGAAAAGCCTGAAAACTTGGTTCTACTGCTTGGCCTGAAGCCCTGACAGAGGGCTCTATATAGGATATGGCTGTCACACAGGGGTGGGATTCTACAAGTTCAGACAGGTTCTATAGAACCGTTGTTATGATTCTGCACAGTTCAGAGAACTGTCAAATCGTGCCCTCTGGATGGCCCCACCCCTTTCTGCCTGGTCAGTCCTTATTAGCATGCATGACATCATGCGCATGCCTGACATCACTGACTGCATTCTTCCCCACCCAGTCACTCCTTAAGCCATTTCTTTTTTCTTCCTGACGATCAGCTGTTCCAACAATCAGCTGTTGCTGGATCCCCTTGCTGTCTTACTGCTTTGCCCAGGAGGCTTTCCTGAGGCTCAAGAGGCAAAAAGGGGCACAGGGGGAAGCTGCCCCCCCCGCACTTCATTTCTTTTGCCTTCCTGGGCCTCAGGGAAGCTTCCTGGGAACAAAAATGCTGCTCCCCAGGAGCTTCCCCTGAGGCCCAGGAGGCCAAAAAATGG